>CM040188.1:21661201-21846201 GCA_022606455.1 Callitettix versicolor
ACAAGGTGTGTTCAGAAAGTAACGATAATTTTAATTTTTTGAACAAAATATTTATTTATTCTTCTACATTGATGTTGTCGCCTTCAAAATAGTCCCCTTTGGAGATTATGCACTTGTGCCAAAGCTTCTTCCAATCCTCGAAACACTTCTCAAATCTTTGAGATAGCCTTTAGTTCTTTCAGCGATGCGCTTTTAATGTCATCTACGGCTGTAAAACGACGGCCGTTTAAGGTTCTCTTTATTTTTGGAAATAGGAAAAAGTCACATGGAGCCATCTCTGGCGAATATGGAGGCTGGGGCATCGTTACAGTACTGCTTTTGGCCAAACATTCACGAACAAGCAATGAAGTGTGAGCTGGTGCATTATCGTGTTGCAAAAACCATGCATTGTTTTGCCACAGATCCGGGCGTTTTTTTCGGATTGCTTCACGCAAACGGCGTTGAACTTGTAGGTAGTACTCCTTATTGACCGTTTCACCTGGTGGCAGGAATTCATGCTATTAATATCGAAGAACATAGTGAGCATAACTTTCACGTTCGACCGCACTTGTCGAGCCTTTTTCGGTCTTGGCGAGCCAGAATGCCTCCACTGGGAAGATTGAGCCTTAGTTTCGACGTCATATCCGTAAACCCATGTTTCGTCATCTGTTATAATACGTTTCAGTAATTCTGCATAGTCGTTGACTTCATTTAGTGAGTCCTGAGCAACTGCCATTCGCCGCTGTTTTTGTTCAAAATTCAACAATTTTGAAACGAATTTTTCTGCCACGAGTTTCATAAACAAAACATTGGAAACAATGTCATGACATGATCCAATCGATATGCTAACATCATCAGCGATCTCTCTAATTGTAATTCGGCGATTGTTCATAACTATTTCTTTCACCATTTTCACGTTTTCATCGGTAGTTGATGTGCTGGGGCGTCCAGGGCGTTCGTCATCTTCAATGTCTTCACGGCCTTCTTGGAAACGCTTATACCACTTGTAAACTTTTGCTTTACTCATAGCAGACTCACCATAGGCCTTTGTTAACATTTCACACACTTTGTTACACTTCATTCCATTTTTTACGCAAAATTTGATACAAATTCTTTGATCCATTTCTTTTAAGAATCGAAAATCGCCGAGCTCATAAAAACACGTCTAACCTTAGTGGCTGTCACAAAGTCAACAATGAAAACAGCTGAAAGTTTTATCATACTTCAAGGGCATGTATATCAACATAATATAAAAAAAATTTTTTGATAATCGGACTCTCCAAGTCCGCGAAATTTAAAAATTCTCGTTACTTTCTGAACACACCTCGTAAACACTTTAAGAGGACATGTGACCCGAAATAATTTTTTTTGTTTTTATTTATTGCATTTTTTTACTTAAAAATTAAAATAAATGCATAAAATTAAGTTCTAGCTCCCCTAAATATATAATTTGAATTTTTATATGATGTGATTCACCGAATTTTCTGAAGTTTTGCAACACACTGTAGAAAAACGTCTTAAAAAACTAAAATTTCATTTTTTTAAAATTACAACTTTACTGTAATTAACACTCATTGATGTAGTTACTAATGACACCCGCTAGGTTACAGTAACCAAATACAAAATTTATTTATTTTTGCCTGAAAACATCACCTGTCAACTGATTTTGTTTGGGTGAATCCATAACTGTTATATAACCTATATAGTTATTGACTAGTAAAATTTTTGTAATATTGTGTAGTGCATTGTTTTGTAAAAATATAAGGGAGTAAAAAGAAATACATTTTACCAACAATATATTACAAACAACGTTAAGTAGTTTTCTATCAAGAAAATATACATTTCTTTTTCTTTTTGTGTTTTCCGAATTTTTTTTGGTGACGTATTTACGTGATAACTTTGTTATTTTTCAATCTATAGAGTTAAAATTTCACACACGTGTTCTTTAACATACTGTGTATAAACTGTAATATTTAAAACAAAATCATTTCAAAAATAAAAATTATATAAATTGTGTGCCATATAATTCCAAAAAATTAAAAATTTAATTACTTGGTCTCTACCTGCCATATTCATACTGCAGTTTGTAAACCATTTTATGTACTTAAGAATTTTTAAAAAAACAGCATTCAAATGCATGCATTTAGAATTGTTTTTATTTTGTTAAAACTTAAACATGTTTTTTTTAGAAAACCCACGCCCACCCTGTTCCCATTAGGAATGGGAAAATATTTGTTTCTTTAAAATATACCTATATACATATTTTGAGATGCACAATACATTTTTAATGAACTAAAAGTATTTTTATGTTTTTGGTTTTTTGTCCCCCTTAAGAAAAGTGACACAGTATGCGTTTACACTTGTAAGTGTAAATGGCGGTTGTTTAGATTGTATACTACTGTGTGAATTTAATTGTTGAAATATGAAAAAAGAACTCGTGTAAAATTGAAATGACTTCATATTGTTGTTCATACGTTAACATGAAAAATTAATTTATTAATACAATCATAATTTTAGTTTAATCTTCACTTTTAAGTAGAACTTCCTTAAACGACTTTTATGTCATACTTCTGGACATCTGCAGGTCAGTAAGTTATTAGTGTTTTTTTTCTTTCTCAAACTGCATTGTAGACCTGTTTTTCCGTCACTGTTGCCTCAATTAGTCAAGATTTTCGCTCCATCATCTTTTGATTCACCCAATACACCACCTACCGATAAATGGATTATCCTGAGCAATTTTTACAACTTCCATTGTAAAAAATATTCCATTCATTTCTCCGACTGCCCACGCAGTCAGCTTCTCGGTGTGCTAAGTTTGACATATCTCATCGATATTTGTTATTATTAAATTTACAGATTATTCGTTTTTAGGCCTAATTAGATTGTTTTGTGTTCGCAGCAGGTATTTCAGAAGAACAAGCAGCAGCGGTCCTTCGTGCTTCGAGGAGCGCCAAGATACGGACGACACAGACTCGCAACTGTCCTTCAGTAACGCCAGCTCTCCTTCGCAGGTTAGTGGCAGCAGTTTAAATCCAAATTCGGTAACGGTTTCAACTGTGTTATTGCCGTCAAATATTGCTTCAGTAGCGAACTATTCCCGCACAATAGTCGGATGTTAAACACAAAAAAAAAAAAAAATCCCGCAGTTATATTTTTACAAGTTGGTAACCTTGAGTTTATAATACTTTACTTTGTAAATTGTGTGAATGAAAATAAAGAACACTACCTATCAGAAGGGGAATGAACCACGCAATTTTAGCTTAGCTTTTGCCTTGAGTCTACAATACATAGATATTTCGCTGCATAGAAAGTTGTTACTGAAAGTGGAGAACGCTATCTATCAGAAGAGAAATGAACCATGCACTTTTAGCTTAGCTTTTGCCTTGCATCTATAATACATAGAAATCTCGCTGCATAGGAAATTGTGTGACTGACAATGGAAAACGCTATCTATCAGAAGAGAAATGAACCATCTAGTTTTAGCTTATCTTTTACCTTGAGTCTACAATACATACAGATCTCACTGTAGAGGAAATTGTGTGGCTGAAAGTGGAAAACGCTATCTATCAGAAGGGAAATGAACCATGCACTTTTAGCTTAGTTTTTGCCTTGCATCTATAATACATAGAAATCTCGCTGCATAGGAAATTGTGTGACTGACAATGGAAAACGCTATCTATCAGAAGAGAAATGAACCATCTAGTTTTAGCTTAGCTTTTACCTTGAGTCTACAATACATAGAGATATCACTGTAGAGGAAATTGTGTGACTGAAAGTGAAGAACGCTATCTGTCAGAAGGGAAATGAACCATGCACTTTCAGCTCAGCCTTTGCCTTGAATCTATAATACATAGAAATCTCGCTGCATAGGAAATTGTGTGACTGACAATGGAAAACGCTATCTATCAGAAGGGAAATGAACCATCTAGTTTTAGCTTAGCTTTTACCGTGAGTCTACAATACATAGAGATCTCACTGCATAGGAAATTGTGTGACTGAAAATGGAGAACGATATCTATCAGAAGAGAAATGAACCATCTAGTTTTAGCTTAGCTTTTGCTTGAATCTACAATACATAGAGATCTCACTGTAGGGGAAATTGTGTGACTGAAAGTGGAGAACGCTATCTATCAGAAGAGAAATGAACCATCTAGTTTTAGCTTAGCTTTTGCCTTGAATCTACAATACATAGAGATCTCACTGTAGAGGAAATTGTGTGACTGAAAATGGAGAACGATATCTATCAGAAGAGAAATGAACCATCTAGTTTTAGCTTAGCTTTTGCCTTGAATCTACAATACATAGAGATCTCACTGTAGGGGAAATTGTGTGACTGAAAGTGGAGAACGCTATCTATCAGAAGGGAAATGAACCATCTAGTTTTAGCTTAGCTTTTGCCTTGAATCTACAATACATAGAGATCTCACTGTAGATAAAATTGTGTGACTGAAAGTGGAGAACGCTATCTATCAGAAGGGAAATGAACCATCTAGTTTTAGCTTAGCTTTTGCCTTGAGTCTGTAATATATAGAGATCTCACTGTAGAGGAAATTGTGTGACTGAAAATGGAGAACGATATCTATCAGAAGGGAAATGAAACATACACTTTTATCTTAGTTTTTGCCTTGAATCTGTTATACACAGAGATCTCACTGTAGAGGAAATTGTGTGACTGAAAATGGAGAACGCTATCTATCGGATCCACGTACTTTTAGATTAGCCTTTGAGACTAAAGATAGGTTATTTGTTAATGTATGAATAACCAATTAATTAGACATCTTAATCGAGTGTAAGATAAATTCACGTCACTGCAGCAATTTATAGACTCAAGGTTGGACAGGTAGTAGAAAAACGAGTTCAGAGCGCCCTAATGTCGGGTTTTGCATTTTACCTTTAATTATGGCACCCTATTTTTAACATTGGGTGGGAGCTGCCTGTATTATAGACTCGAGGGTGTCAGCTTTACTTTATGAATGAAAATTTTTCCTGCTATTCAATTTTCCGGCGCTATATGTATGATTTAAAGATTCTGCAGTAGCGTTTACTCAAAAAACAAAGCAGTAGCTCCAACTATTCACTCCAAGAAACTCTACTACAAGAGCTGGTGTGTCCAAGGTGATTTGCTGCGTCTCCGAACATGCGAACTTCAAGTTTGTAGGCTCGACACTGTCGTAGTTTTTCCTTTCCGTTAACGTTGGTCCGTCACCCTCATTAGTCCAACTATCATACACTAAGAAGCTAAGCAACAAAAATCGTTATTTCTATTTTAACCAACGGCTGCTCAATCTTCCTCTTTCTGTTAAAATTTTAAATTCGATACAGTAAATTGAATTATTAATATTCAATATTTGACCAGAATTTGAGCAAAATCTGATTAACCGATTTCGAGTGTTGTCCGACTATTAAGTCTTTTTGTCGGTTTCAGAAGAGGAATTTTTGATGATCAATGTTTTTGCGTCATTATTGTGTTCATGAGCCGCTTGAAACAAAAGCAATCGCTGTAGATTAGTGCACAAACTATTTCTCTTATTTTTCTTAACGTCTATACTCATGCCAGTTATACTAATGATGGCGGATGATCGACGTTAACGACTAGAGAAAAGCTGATTGCAGTAATGCCAGTCTCGAAACTACATCCTTGATTTGAGCAAGTTCAGAGACTGACCAGAGCTCCATTCAGCTAGAAATCGCCGGCCTCCTAACTGTTTATCCATAAAAATCTTAACAGATCCTGCCTAAAGAGTTTTTCTGTTTTCCAGGAAGTTGGTGATTCGCGAGATTCCTTGACCCGGGATTCCGAGTCCGCGGAAAGAAGAAGTCCAAACAAATCGGGTTCTACAAAACAGGTAAAGCAGGAAGCCGAGGTTCTCTATTACCACTAAGCTGCCCGATGCTTGCTTCGCTCACCTACGCTCGCTTGCAACTAACACTTTATTTTTTTATATAAATAGCATTTTAATAAACATATGCGCCATGTTAATGTTTTGAACGCTCTGGAAGCGATTTTGACCTTGCGCCATTTTCCCTTCTGCGAAAAATCAAACTTTGGTTAAAAGCACACGAGACGGTTTTGTGCTGACGTTTTGAGCTCACGTTGACATCCAGCGATGAGATTTCGCGCTGTAAGGGGTTAATCCAGACGGTTAAAGCTTTGTGGACATTGTCGGCCATATTGAATATATCCCTCATAAGACTGAAGTTATTTATTAACGATACAGATTACTTCGTTATTTGTTAAGATAAAATTATATCTCATATTTTATTTTAAAGGTACTGTAATCTCGAATATGGTTATTTTTTACATTTATTGTATCACAGCTTTTTACCGACTGTAATTTAAAAACCTTCATTAAATATTTGATTTCTGACCTTAAATGTGATCAATAATTTGAAAAATGGTTTCATTAATTTATGTCTTTTTAAAAATTGTAACACATTTAAATATATTTTATGGCATAAGATCTATTATCTCTCGGGTCCAGGTGATCGTTTTTTTTACGACGAAAAACCGTTAAGGTTATCATCGCCGTCACGCAAAATGAAAGTATAAAAAAAAATTAACAAAATTTACTTATATAAGAAAATAAAATTAAAACAAACTAACAAACTATAATAGTAAAAATAAATTAAACAAAAATTTAAATAACAATAAAATTTAAATAAACAATATCAAATACTTAACAACTAAATAACAATGAATAAAATTTAATAACAATTGGTAAAATTATATATATAAACATAACAGAAATAAAGTTATTTAGATAAAATAAGTAAATAAAATAACACAAGAAATAACAAATATATAAATTAAATTTTATTTAAAACATTCAGACGATGAAGGAAGTCTAGAACCCGGTCAACGGCCGAGGCACTATCTCCCAACATCGTCTGCAAACAGTTGCTCAGACCACACATAACACGCACATTATCGAAACCATCACAATCGAGCTTTATGTCCGGGTGATCGTATTGACACAATAATAGTTATATATTTTTTTAAAAAAGAAGATAATACAATTATATTAAAAAAACACAATTTGAATGTTTGCTTATTTAAAATACGTCTTTTTAAAATATTTCAATTTTTAAGGATGTTATTAAAATGTTTCCGTGTTCAAATAGTAAGGCTTAAGTCTACTGCTAACAGTCTACCTATTAGATTATTTAAATAATTAGTCTTTAAGTTCTTTGCTGAATACATAATTAGTTCGAAGAATTATTTACAAATATCTTGTTTTGTTTAAATACGTGAATCTAACTTAATAATATTTACTGTAGTTATAGTAAAGGATCAGTTTTTTTATATTATTTCGTAACGATCAGCTGATTTCATAGGTTATTTTAAGTTTCAGGTTATGTTGTTAAGAACTAGCAATATTAACAACATTTATTGTAAACGGTTATATTAATTTCTAATTTATTATAAACGGTTACAAAGTGCACGTGTTCTTCAACTAAAGAAAAAACACGATACAGAAGCAACACAACGGTTTCATATAATACGCGTTTACTGTTTTCGAAAAGGAGGAAGAAAAGGAAGAGAGAGACGAAATTCGTTTGCTCGTTCGTTCCATATTTTCGTTACAAACTTCCTTTCAGCTGACATTTTTTTCTATCCACTCCTCTCGCAAAAGGTAACATTAAAAGTTTCACTTCAAAACCATTTTTATTTTCTTGAGGTAACGCTTTACACGCTGACGTTTTACACTCTGACGTTTTACACCCTGGCGTTTTACACCCTGGCGTTTTACACCCTGACGTTTTACACTCTGATTGGTTTGGACCTTGCATATTTACACTCTTTCATTCCATATTTTTTTCTTTTCGCTTGGATTACATCTACTGCGGGATCCATAGCTTTGACTATTATGAGTATAGTTCAATAATACTAACTTGTTACTTACATTTCTTTGGTTTAATTGGCATTTATACACGTGGTAATTTATGAATTTTAAAGTGAACTGTTTTTATTATTTCACCTTAAATGTTACATTTCTAATATTTAACTTTTTTAAACTGTCTTTTTTTTGACTTCCGTAGTTCGCGTTACAAATATATTTCATTTAAGGGTAAATATCCTTTTGGTTAGCTTAGGTCAGTTGTTAAATCTATTTTAAAGGTGATGTATTGAAACGTTGCTGATCAGCTGTGTTTTACATCTATACATATGGCTTTAAATTCTAATCGATAGCCTAGACACGTTAGCTTAAATGTTATGCTTCTGCTTTCGATTGTCAGCTGATTCACCGACTTCCCATAAGAAATCCATTGGTGTGATTAGTTTTCACCTGGCATATGTACTGCCTCTTTCGTCCCTTAAATTTACCTTTTTGCTTGGCTTAATGTAGGCCTACTACGGGAGTCATAACTTTGACTATTATAAGTATAGTTCGATAATATTAACTTGTTGTTTACATTTCTTTGGTTTAATTAGCATTTATACACGTGGTAATTTATTAATTTTAAAGTAAACTGTTTTAATTATTTCACCTTAAACATTACATTTCTAATTTTTAATTTTAAATTGTCTTTTATTTGACTTTGATAGTTCACGTTACAAATATATTTCAGTTAAGGGTAAATATCCTTTTGGTTAGCCTAAGTCAGTTAGTAAATCTATTTTAAAGGTGATGTATTAAAACGTTGCTGATCAGCAGTGTTTCACATCTATACATATGGTTTTAAATTCTAATCGATAGCCTAGACACGTTAGCTTAAATGTTATGCTTCTGCTTTCGATTGTCAGCTGATTCACCGACTTCCCATAAGAAATCCATTGTTGTGAATGATCAGTTTTCACCTGGCATAGAAACTGCCCTCTTTCGTCCCTTAAATTTACCATTTTTGCTTGGCTTAATGTAGGCCTACTACGGGAGTCATAACTTTGACTATTATAAGTATAGTTCGATAATACTAACTTGTTATTTACATTGCTTTGGTTTAATTAGCATTTATACACGTGGTAATTTATGAATTTTAAAGTAAACTGTTTTGGTTATTTCACCTTAAATATTACATTTCTAATTTTTAATTTTAAATTGTTTTTTATTTGACTTTGGTAGTCCGCGTTACAAATATATTTCAGTTAAGGGTAAATATCCTTTCGGTTAGCCTAAGTCAGTTAATAAATCTATTTTAAAGGTGATGTATTAAAACGATGCTAATCAGCTGTGTTTCACATCTATACATATGGCTTTAAATTCTAATCGATAGCCTAGACACGTTAGCTTAAATGTTATGCTTCTGCTTTCGATTGTCAGCTGATTCACCGACTTCCCATAAGAAATCCATTGGTGTGATTAGTTTTCACCTGGCATATGTACTGCCTCTTTCGTCCCTTAAATTTACCTTTTTGCTTGGCTTAATGTAGGCCTACTACGGGAGTCATAACTTTGACTATTATAAGTATAGTTCGATAATACTAACTTGTTATTTACATTGCTTTGGTTTAATTAGCATTTATACACGTGGTAATTTATGAATTTTAAAGTAAACTGTTTTGGTTATTTCACCTTAAATATTACATTTCTAATTTTTAATTTTAAATTGTTTTTTATTTGACTTTGGTAGTCCGCGTTACAAATATATTTCAGTTAAGGGTAAATATCCTTTCGGTTAGCCTAAGTCAGTTAATAAATCTATTTTAAAGGTGATGTATTAAAACGATGCTGATCAGCTGTGTTTTACATCTATACATATGGCTTTAAATTCTAATCGATAGCCTAGACACGTTAGCTTAAATGTTATGCTTCTGCTTTCGATTGTCAGCTGATTCACCGACTTCCCTTAAGAAATCAATTGGTGTGATTAGTTTTCACCTGGCATAGAAAACTGCCCTCTTTCGTCCCTTAAATTTACCTTTTTTGCTTGGCTTAAAGTAGGCCTACTACGGGAGTCATAACTTTGACTATTACGTTTTTAATGTTTACCTTCTTTAAGCTGTCTTTTATTTGACTTTGGTAGTTTGCGTTACAAATATACTTCAGTTAAGGGTTAATAATATCCTTTAGGTTGTCAGCTGATTCACCATCTTCCCATATGAAATCGATTGCATCGCCATCTTTTGATACCCACATCTCCGAAAACAATCCCTGCAGTTCCAAACTGAAACCGTCTTCATGGATGGGATATTGTGGGCTACCATACGATATAACCCCCATGGGGCTGATGGGGTGGTTTGCGGAGTTATAGAGGCACGCACGAACATACCACGCGTACATTTATTATATAATATCGATTAGTTGCTTTTGAAGATCTTTGCTGCGTTTGTAAAAGCCAAAAAATATTTACAAAATGTAAAAGTGGACCACATTTAAAATAAAATTTAACACATAATTTTATCATAAATAAAGTAATATGTATCGTTAATTAACATTATAAGGGATGGATTTAATATAGACGGCAGAATTAACAGGCTGTTAACAAAATCACGACGGATTAGGCTAAATTGTGTACGCTCTGACATTAATACAGATCATCGAGAATTATTTTGTAGAAAATTACTTAAATTTTTTAATCTAGAAAGCATTATGTAATTTTTCAAAAATATATATTCAAATACTTTTCCGTCAATTTTTCTTAAACTCACAAAAATATGATTTCCATAAATCAAACCTAACGATTCTAATAAAATTTACTACTTAAGTACTCAAAATTGTAACGAAAATGACAGATAAAAATAGCGTTAAAATCGGTCTAATTTATCAGAATCGGTTCATTCTATGTAAAGAAATTTCTAAAAGAAATTTTCTACACAGGTGTGAGTGAACCAATTTTGATAAATTAAGCTGATTTTTAATTTGCTTACGAACCGGCTTTTTAAGGCAATGTGCTTAGTTACTTGTTGACTATTCTGCCGTTTATTGAACTCGTTTACCTAAAATTGTAAAATTTTATCGAAATCGGTTGGACTTAGTCTCGTTTATTTTGTATCAATGTGAATACACAGAGGGATAGATTTTTCGCGTCAGAACAACTTTTTCGTAGTCTCGAGATATGAAAACATGCGTGTGTATAAGTGCGTGTGACGGTGCGTATATAAATAAACAGGGTGTTTCTAAAATAAGCTGCCAAACGTCTGCAGTGGGTTTACGTTAATATAAAGAAACGAATTCCTATAAACATAGGTCCCTGTTTATGCATAATCAGCTTTATAATCTGCATATTTTTTTGTTTGTTTTTTATGTCAAGTAAAAAACTAAGTACGAGAGTTTATTTAAAATTTAAAAAAACGTTTTTGACTCACTTGTTTTTTTCATAATCGATCGTTTTCGAGTTATTTAGATTAAACGGTGGCCATTTTTTAAATTATTATTAGATAAAGTTTTTTATTTTATTAACGATAGATCTTTATCTTAGTAACTATCATTCCAAATTTCAACTTAGTAAAAAAAATGGCTGCTAGCAGGAAAGCAAATCATTTTCGGATCCAAGTTTATAGAGACTTTTTTTCTTTATTTTAATATGAGAAAAAAACCGCTGTCAAAGCAGCTTATTTTAGAAACACCCTGTATGTATTATAATCATGATCGATTCTTTAATGGTCTATCGTACTTCCCTTAAGCTGTAATTCGTATATTTATAAAGTAATATTATCAATAACTTATGAACAAATGAAGGATTTGTTTTGTCACTATTCGAAGTGTAAAGAACAAATATTGATAGTGAAAAAATTGATCTTCATATTTTGGTGTTTACACTTTTTTAGAAACAAATTCAAAAAAGGTTTGCTTTGGCTAACTACCTGTGTGTTTGTGTGCATCGCTTGTGAACGAATCGCTAGCTTTTTAAGAAACTTGGCATGCATGAAGCTGTCCATATCTCCAAAACAGTTGCAATATTCTCAAAACATTTTCTTAAAAAAAACTTTTAAATATAATTATCCATTCTAATCTGTATTAAAAAAAAATTAAAGACACTTAATATAAGTCAGTGCGGCCGTTTTAGTTATCCAATTTGTTTATTTTATTAATGATAGATATACACAGGTAAATCCACTGAGCATTTCCCCCATAGGGCTTTTAAAATTCCCATAATAAATGAGAAAACCTTATGAAGGCTATTCTATTTTGATTAGATGATTAATTAAAAGTATGCTCATTTATAGTCCAGTCACATAGAAAATGGCCTGCGCGAGAATTCCCCTCCAGCTCCCTCCAACAGTCCAGTGACATAATTTGCCAATCTGAGTTTACAAACTGTTTAATGTTTATTTTATCACTTGGAAACTAGTTAAGAAAATAGTGAAAGACAATGAGTGAGTGGGTACTCGACATCTCACTCGCACATTTTTTCTCTGTCCCACTGTTGTTATTAGCAGGTCGTTTTCTAAATGTTTTAGGCCACCAATTGCTGAGCGGAGTGACGCTCCGATTCCGAAAAGGGAAGTAGTTCAATGTTAGAAAGTTTGTGTTATGATTTGCAGCATTTATTTTGAACAAATAGTTTTTGAACGCTATTTTTTTTAATTGCTTACGATTAACCGCAAATTTGCAGCAGATGCTTTAGGGGTTCAATGTAAACCTACTTTTAATAAAATAACACGATTAAGTTTGTTCTGTATTCGTGATACGGTAATTTTGTGAGTATATTTAATGCGCTGAAATTAATTTAGGTTTGTGCACATTTACGTAGGGATATTTTAATTTGCAAATATTTTAAAAGCAACCCTGACTTTTGAAGGATAATTGATTTAAATTTAGTTTGTAAATAACCTCAATTAGTAAGTCGAGCAGGGAGGCAAGCTGTGGATGTTACGGCGAGATGTCAGGTAAGATGTGTTCTCTCAGGTTAGTTTTGTAAATATTTAAATTAGGTTAGGAAACCAGTGGAAATATAGCGCGGAAAAATGCCAGCTATCTTACTGAATTAACAAAAGCGATTTAATAACCGAACTAATTCAAATTGATAGGTTAGGCCACTGTACGAGTATATTTTTACTGGGCTAAATATATCGTAGACATACAAAAAACTGTAGAATTAAATTGAGTTTTAAATTCCCACTTATGGGCTACTTTCTCCATTATTTCCTTACATGGCTCCCAAATTACCATCGATCATTGTTGATTGTACTTAATTTTCTACAAAATTTGTATTTTTATCCGTACTTACAGATCCGTCATGTTGGAATTATATTCAAATGCAAAATATTATATACTTGTACGCTGTACACAATTAGTGATGCAATCAGATTTCAAAAATCAATATTTATTCGTGACCAGAGTGTAGTGGAATAGACTAAACGTACAACTCAATCTTGAGAATAACTTCCGCTGAATGACAAATTGTGTACTGCTGACATTAAATATAAACGTACTAGAAAGATAATCCCTATGAGCTCGTTGCTGATGGCATATTGCGGTAGAATGTTCAACTTCAGTTAAGTAGATAATAGTACTGTATATTTTCTCAAACGTCTCCCCTTTGTCCTAGCAGCTTGCAGCGTTCTTAGCGGCAGATAGTCCAATTACTTGAACTTTAGCCTCTGATATCGAGCACGCTTTTTATATTGGTGGCTGTACTTCTAGTTGCGTCTATATTCAACGCTGCTGCATTGTGTCTTTATCAGCAGTAGTAATTTTAACAGCACTTATCTGCCCCACCGGTTACTTTTATTCCTTTCAGACGTTTGTTTATTTTGAGATCACGACTTGAGGTATGATTTTTCATAAATAATCAACATAAGGTAATTCCAAGATGGCGGCCTAAAATTCGAACTTATCAGATATCTGCTGTACATGAAATCGATTTGAAGAAATATAGGGGAAATTATGATAGTGTGATTTAAAACTCAAATATGCGTAGCAACATTAGTGACCTCTAGCGTGAAGTAGTCTAAGTAGTCTGCATGAGTTTGTTGGTTTTATGCTTTGAATGGCTTGTTTTAGCACTACGTAGTTTTTATACATTAATTTAAGGATATTTCTTCACCGACTATACAATTATTTAAAAGGTATTTCTTGAAAAGTCCGGTATCCACTAGCTGTTAACCATGCCTTTAGTTTTGAGCTAAAGTGACCTATTGTAGCGGCCATCATAGTAATTCCCAGGCTCGTGATTTCTAAGATCAATATTTGAGGGATTGTTAAAAATGTCGTTTGTGGTAATAGCTTGGACTTTCTTATAAGGCAAGATCCGGCCAACCGTTTCAGTGTAGTGGCCATTTTGAATATTTTAAAAAATGATAACATTTTTATTTTACATGTTTCTAAAAATACCATTTAATCATCAATATTACAAAAAGAATTATCATTATTTCAAAAAAAGTCAATAAAAACTGTGGTAAAGGTTTATTTTTGTATTTTCAAAAAAAGGTATGATAAAAAAAAATATGGTTACTTTTTCGCAGTTCCTTCTCATTACGTGAGCGACACAGCTGCGTGCCGTTATTATTGTATGTTATACATTAAAATTGGAACATCAGTCCTCTGCAGAACTATTGTGAAATGAATATAAACAGTGATAAATTGTTTAATTAGGCTTGTATCTTCCAGTTGTAGACTGCAAGTCTGGAAGTAGGTCCTGTCCGAACTTACTTGGACGTTTGATCTCTTTCCACTCGTCCGCTTAATTCTTTCTTCAATGGTCAACTACTTGATCTATGACTGCACGTTTATCTATGACTGAAGTTCTTTTTAATTGGGTAATTGTAGTAAGGGAGAAACCGTACATTTTAAAATACCTTTTGTTCCGAAAAATACTGTTTTAGTTGTATTTGAAAATAATTTGATTTTTTTTTATTTTACTAATAGTTATAAACGCAGCACACACCTGTCTCGCCGGCGTGGAGAAACTCTACTCGAACATTTTTATAATTTACAATACATTTGTAAATTTATATATTTTATTTATAAATTTTATATTTTACGCTATTAAAACATTGATTTCACCTTCGGAATCACCGTTAAAATCTTCATAAGTTATTTAAAATTTTTAAGGAGTCACAATTTTAATTTAAACAGACTTTAACGCTGATTACGATGGTAGCCTGTACGATTAAAAGTTATGATTTTTAAATATTTCGAATGCCCGACATTTTGAAACGTTTGAAGAGATTTTGGTGGGTTACGAACTTGTTAAAGAAATCACCAAAGTTGATTTCTTTACACATTTTGAATCAGATCTGTTCAAAACTACTTCTCAAGAGTTATAGAGATCAAGATTGATGCTGATTTCTTGGGTCTATAAAGATGGCCGCGCCAATATTTTATTAAGTTGCAACTCTAAAAGAAAACTGAAGAGCAGATTAAACGATTTTGAAAAATTCTGTGCTCTCAAATACCCTTTTATGGTACAAACAAGAGCTGTCATTATACAAGCGAATTTCAAAATAACACTTTTTTTGTAAGTCTAATTCAGTAATAATCATGAATTGTATAAATTAGCGTTTTAAATTACATTTAAAATTTAAACGTTGTACGTTCGGGCATTGTTGCATTTTCAGTAAAACCGGAAATGTAATTTATTAAATATAAGTTTATCGTCATTTTGAAACTAATGGGTGTGGCTGAATAATTGAACAATCCACAGACGGATTAATGTGATTTTGTGGGGGCGCTTAGTTGATCATTCAACTTGCAAGAGGGCTTCCCTGAGGGATGAAATTTTTGTTTTGAAATAATACCATCAAAAACTAGCACTGTCAATTTGTTTTGAGACTACAAACAGATATAAAATAAGTGTAAAAATGTCGCCATTAAAAAAATCACTTAATTATTTTAGATTCCTATTTTACATTTCAACATGCTTTGTATCTTCTCAATATTTCTATCCGTAACTTTTTACGTATAGCCGCAGTTACTCCCGTTACTTTACTCTTACCGTTAACGCTAATCCCTCATCATCGTTAGTTTTGATCAATTTTAGAGTCGAGAAATATCTTTCTACTGTTGCAGTTAACATAGGAAGAGAAGAGAGAACCAAAATAAAATATCTAATTGAATAGTCCCGTTCTCACCCTCAGTATAAGGGTTGCAAAGTGTAAAAACTTACATATGTACATATGTACATACGGACAGAATTTTGTACATACAAAGTTGAGATCGGGATAATGTGATGGGTTTCGGACCCTCAGAAGCTTTAGACTTCGTCCTTCGAAACTACGCATATACAAAGTGTGGCTATTAAATAACGAGACTGCGTTGTAAAACATTTTATCTTCATTTTATACATAATTACTTATTATCACCTTCAATATACACTCCTTCTCTATCCCTACAACGCTTCATGCGAATTTTCTATGGTTGGAAACAGTGCTGGAAGTCAACTTCTGTCAACTCCTTCAGGACTCTTGCCGCTGTCACAGCTTCCACGGACTCAAATCACGTCCCTTTTAATGCATATTTCACCTTAGGGAACGGATAGAAGTCACATGGTGCAAGGTCTGGTGAGTAAGGTGGCTGTTCTAACACTGGGATGCTGTACTTGGCCAGGAACCTCTTGACAGATAACGCGGAATAAGCTGGCGCATTGTTTTGGTGGAAAACCCGTGATTTGTCCTTCCACATTTCGGGTCGTTTTTTCGTTACTCTTTCACGTAGTTTACCAAGTACGTCAAGATAGTAATATTGATTAATTGTTTGACCTTCAGAACCCAGTGAAGGTACACAATCCCATGAATATAAAATAAAACAATCATCATTGTTTTAAATTTTGACTTGCTGATCTTGCTTTTTTGGCTCTCGGTGAAGTTAGGGTCTTCCAATGCATTTATTAGCACTTTATTTCCGGATCATACGTAAAAAACCACGATTCATCATCTGTTATTATCCTTCAATCATCTTCAACGTCTTGTCGTTGACACACTAAACAGCTGTCAGTCAATGGCGGTTGGCGCATGCGCACTTGTTCCGCCGTAGCGTCAGTCTCGTTATTTAATAGCCACACCTCGTATTTCCATTTTATGGAATTAAAATAGGATCTTTCATATTTTTTTTATATTTCTTTTGCCTCGAGAGGGACGATTGCTCCTTCGCCCCCTCTTTAATCCGTCCTTGGAACAGTCAGTAATTTAAAACGATCCTTTAAACCTGTTCTACAGATTCGACCTCATAGTGCCGCTTTGAAATTCAAGAATAATGTACAGTTTTATATCTCCAATAAGGAAACTTACAAACAAACCCAGATAAAGTTCTTATCTGAAAAATCGGAAGAAGTTTAATTGAATAGGCTCAAAGGTTCGTGAATTAAATCAATTGTGTTAATATTTTCAGGGCGCGACGGAGAACGAATTCGAAGACGATCTGAGAGCGATAAAGGAGGACAAGGAGGCAGCACCCACAAAACCCGACCCCACAGACGGATTCGACGACCCTTTCTTCCAGGAAAACAACGTCCAGGTGGTATTTCTTAGTGACCTATATTTAAATCAATATTTGCATGTCAAGTCAGATAAAGGCAGGACAATGGAAACCCTTTGCCGCCGTACGCATGCCTCTATTGTGCGTGAGTATTGTCTGCAGGTACAACCCTTATGTCTGTATATCGGCACAGATCCTGTTTCGTAAGTACTTCGATGCGAAAGACGTTTTTAATTTCTTACTGTACGAAGTACGCATGCGCAATAAAATATATGGAAAATAAAATGGGTTTTTAAGAATTTAATAATGGTTCCGTTTTCCTGAACAAACATAATTAAATGATTGTAATTTCACCAGTGAAATGTAATGATCGTGAAAAAATAAATCTTAAGATTTAGTAGATTTTTTGAGTCCCAAAAGTGATTTTTACTTCTCTCTCTCTCTCTCACACACACACCTCTCTCTCTCTCTCTCTCTCTCTCTCTCTCTCTCTCTCTCTCTCTCTCACACACACACACACACACACACACGCACGCTTGCTCTCTCTCACGCGCGCGCGCACACGCACACACACTCAGCTCACTATCTCTCTCTCTAATGTCACTATATTTTTAGTTATTTCAAATTTTCGCAAATAACCATAGATTTTTCACGTCTCGGGTATGTGCTTTATCGTTAGAACCGACAACGTTTCACTGCATAAAGCTCCCCACAGGGGGGTGCAGATTAACTGCACCTATTGAGAGGATTTATACGTCCCTCGAGGTACCCGAGTCTAACACACACTTACACTTACAACACTACACTTAAGACTTTAACACTTTACTCTCACACTTACATTTAGGGAGGCGATAATAGCCTAAATGTGCTTTTCGCCTTAAAATAAAAAAAAAATGAATTTAGGAAATATACCAAATGTAATAGTATTATGTACAATAAAAATATAAATGAAAATACGTAAAACCAATTCTTAAACACATAACTTAAGAAGTATAATATGTACTTAACAAAAACAGTAATTGAAAATATGTAGGCCTACATACAATTAATATTTCAATAAATAATATAGGCCTATAGACGTACCGAAAACAATAAATAAAAATAAATATGGACATAACCTAATTTTCACCCATTATACTTTGTGAGATATAAATATGTAGGTTCCGTAAGATGACTGGACGAAGTTAGGAACGCGTTTACAGCCTACACTTTGGTCATCTCGGGATGGATTAATGGTACTTTGAGTAAGAGTTCTCAGGTTCAAATCTGCCGAGGCTGGCGGTAGTGTTATTTTAGCTTAACGAAATAATATACCAATACCTTATTACTAGTCCTGATGTTAGTAGGAAGTATCGAGTAAAAAAATACTAGGTGTCGAAAGAAATGTATCGTTACTGGTATCGGGGGATCGGTTTCGTCCCTGTTGAGGAAAGGCACAACTCTGTATCCTGTATTAACGCTTGTGATTGGTTACAGATCATCGCTTCCTGCGGAAACAACATCATAGCGGTGGCTAACCCGGCTCTCTCCATGTCGCCCGCCATCTCGGCCTCCGAGCCCGTTCTGCTCAAGAAGGAGTCCATCTCGCCAGCGCCTAAGCTCACCTGACGGCCCACGTAATACTGTTTGCATTGCGCATTGTGTGATCCATGTATTGTATAGCGGTTTATAGATTATATAACTTATTGTAAATTATTTAATATTAAAAATCGTCCTTTTTTTCAAAATAGCGCTTCAATGAGCTCGTTTTTTTGTAACGAACGTTTAAATTAAAAATGTTTTTTTGAAAATTCTACTCGTTATAGTTTCACTGTTTTCCTCTAATGATGTACATGTAATAAAGTTTGTATTGTGTAGTTGTTATGGAGATGTCGATTGTTTGTTAGTTTCAGATGGTCAGGAGCCCAGGAAGCCGTGCTTCAAGCGGACTTGTGTGCGAAGTATTTGAATTGATTCCGGAAGGCTGTCGAGTTAAGACGATAGCGGACGTTCTAGTCGAATTAAATTAGGAATAGGACTGTCGCCTGACCAATGGAGATGGAGGCTGGAGGCTCATCACGGACCTGCACCAATTATAAAACACCAGCGGTACAGAGAGAAAAAATGTGCGAGTGAGAGGTCGAGTCCGCAATTCCAATAAAATTACGGAATCTGACGGCAGTCAAGGTTCATTTTCGTATTTTCAATGTGATTTGTAAATTACAAATGATAATTCATGTATACTTTCGTTCGGTAAGATTTCAGGGTGAAAGATAAAATAATATTCTGATTATTTTTGGGCCACTGGATTCCATCGTGTCAGAGTGACATACTCTCAAACTCTAAACTTTATATTTTAAATTTGGTTTACTTATGTTTCCTAGAGTATTAAATTATAAACATCAACAGACGAATTATAAAAATTAAGCAAAGTTTTTTTTGTTTACTTTCAGATATATTTCAAACCAAACAGCGTTTGGTTTGGTACTGTAGGTAAGCAGCTTATAAAACGGCCTGTTAAGAGCACCATGGAGACAGAGAGAGAAATTTGCGAGAGAAAGGTGGAATCCCCACTCTCTCACCATACCTCTCTATTCCTTCACTATCGCTGAGTAGTAATTCAGATTGGAATACTCTGTCATTGGACCGTTGGAGGGAGTTTGAGTGAAATTCTCGCACAGGCCGTTTACTAAGTGGCTATCGGGGTAACTGAACATCCCAAAGTTTGTCCAATCTTCACGCTACATTGTTTTGGAACATTACAGTTTTATTGAACATGTTGAAGCATGTTTATTTACATATTAACGTAGTTGTTTTTAGCATTGACATTATGAAAACAAAATACTTTATTTAGCACACAAAACTAATTTGTTCAACTTTAGAACCC
Source organism: Callitettix versicolor (assembly GCA_022606455.1). Classification (NCBI taxonomy): domain Eukaryota; kingdom Metazoa; phylum Arthropoda; class Insecta; order Hemiptera; family Cercopidae; genus Callitettix; species Callitettix versicolor. The sequence goes on from CM040188.1 coordinate 21,681,344, forward strand.
TTTAATTAACTGCTTTTTCAGCGCAAGGTTGGCAACCCTTAGGGTGGAATTTCTTGCGACGCCTGTCTTCCGAGGTTTCTCTGATCGGTCGGTACTTGAACCGTTCTACATGTTTATTTCTCCTTTTTCTCCTTAACTTTACTCGATGACAACCCTTGGGCTGCACCCTCTTACCGGAAGTCCTCCGCCTCCTTCGCTGCCTTTGCTGACGATTTTGATTCATATGGATCCTGGAAAAAGTAAATGTTTTGTTTTGTATTTTTTGTAATGATTTTGCATAGTTATAAAAAAGCCGGAACCACAGTGAAACCTTCTGAAACAAATAACTATATGCTATTTTTTACGTTTTCATTGTGAAAAGCATAAAAGTGTTATGAAATAAGGTGATACAAAAAAATAAAAGGTGATACAAAAATTTAAAAAAGGTGAAAAGCATAAAAGTGTTATGAAATAAGGTGATAAAAAATAAAAGGTGATACAAAAATTAAAAAAAGGTGAAAAGCATAAAAGCGTTATGAAATAAGGTGATAAAAAATAAAAGGTGATACAAAAATTTAAAAAAGGTGAAAGGCATAAAAGTGATATGAAATAAGGTGATAAAAAATAAAAGGTGATACACAAATTTAAAAAAGGTGAAAAGCATAAAAGGTGATGAAAAAAATTGATTTTCAGGTTTAGACGAACTCAAGCCAAAAAATTGCTCTTTGTTTGCATGTTTGTCTGAGATATTGGTCTTAATTATAAATTAAAAACTTTGCATCTACAAAAAATTTAATAAATTAATAGTCATATTTAATGGACAGATTTTTCAGATTTCTGAAGGAATGTGAATATTGAGAACTAAGGAACATCAAAGTTGGAATGCCTCAAGGTAATGTACTTGGACCTGTTCTGTTTTTACTTCATATTTATGATCTTCAAGACAGTAACGTCATGACTCTCACATTTGCTATCGCTGTGATAGCACATTTGCTATCTTGGCTCTTGGAGAAGATTTTGAAGATGCCAAAAATAAATTACAAATATCGTCTGACTATGTCACTTCTTCGACTAAACAAAATGGCGCATCAAGCTTAATGAGACCAAATCTTTACATGTAAATTTTGCAAATAGGAAGTATTTGTATTAAGTCTGTATTAATCGACATATAGTACCGCATGCTGATAGTACAAGATATCTTGGTATGACCCTTGACGCCAAGCTAAGCTAGAAGGAACAAGGAGAAAACTAGGCATCCAACTGAAGAAAATGCATTGGCTGACTGGAAAGTCAGAATTGTCAATACATAACAAACTACTACTATACAAGCAAGTGCTAAAACCAGTATGGTTCATGTGGTATACAGCTTTTGGATCACAAAAAGAAGTCTAATATTAATATTATTCAGATTTTTCAAAATAAAGTTGTTTTTTTTTTGTGTTTAACGTCCGACTATGTACACTTGGGCTAATGCAGACGATGGAATGATTTATAGCGTATGAAAATGCCAAGACCTGGCCGGGAATCGAACCCGGGTCCTCGGGGTGAAAGCCAAGTACGCTATCAACTAGACCACCGAGGCGGCTACCTTAATAAATAACCTACCTGTAGTCTCAAAGAGTTAAACTAAAAGTACATAGTTCATTTATCTTCTCATGATAGCGTACTCCATTTTAAAATTCTCCAAAATAAAGTACTAAGGGCTTTAGTGAAAGTTCCTGGGTAAGTCCACTCACTGGGATTTGAAAATTGAGCAAGCAAAGGTTCATGGTGTTGCACTCTAAGTATGGTGGTGTGATCAGAGGTATTGACATTGAACATTACAAACTTTTACAATTATTTATTAGATAACAAACTTCTGGTTAACCAATAAAGCTAGTTACAGTGTACGTAATATTTACAAAAAAATTTTCTGAGCTCATCGCTACATAATTCCTGATTCTGATAAAATTTTACATCCAGATCTAGTTTTTTATCTCGAAACCAATTCAGAATTAAAAAATAAACCTTTGAAGCCCTTTTTGTGTAAAAAAACGTAACATTTAGATTTTCTCAACATTAAATCATCAATGTATTTCAAATTTTTATTGTTTTTAACGTTTGGATCTCTTTTCCTAGAGGACTAGAAGTACAGCGACGATTATAAAAAGCTTGCTCGGTACTAGTGGCTGAAGTTCAAGTAATTGGACTATCTGCCGCTACGATCGCTGTAACCTAAAATGAAAGAGGTGGAGATGTTTGAGAAAATATACAGTACCATTATCTATTTAACTGTAGTTGAATACTGCCACAAGATGCCACCAGCAGTGAGCGCTCACAAATCTTTCATAAGGGTTAATAGTACGTTTATTTTCAATGGTCCGGTTCAAGAAGGATCAGAAAATGTACTGAACACAGTCAGTACTTGTAAAACTCTACGATATCCAGGAGAATTATGATACATATAAAATTCTTTTATTCAGTGACATACGTTTTGCCGTGAGGCATCTTTAGACATAGTAAAGCTAAAAAATATAAAGTGTGCTTATATAGTAATACAATTTATGTTAAAACTTAAAGAGAAAAAGTAAAGAAAGGAAGGTCTGAAGAGTCAGTGACTAGCAGTTTGGGAAAACCGCTAAACAAAAGGCTTGAGTAAGCAAGTAATTTGTAAAACCAAATTATTGGACTGTGTATTTACCTGAGCTCGATGCCAGTTAGGGAAACACATTGTCAACAATAAGGACAAAACAGATATTTTACTAAATAGTAGTGTGTGTACACTTGTCTGTTAAGATTATATAAGACAATCTGGAAGAGCTGTTAAAATTGTTAAAGCATATTTCAATTGTTGAAAGTACTAAAAAACAAGTAATATAAGAAAATTAAGTCAATTCCTACTTAGGTCTTGCGCATCCATCACGTCAGCGAGACAGCTGCTTGCTGCGATTTCTAAAACCAATATAGGATAGAACATAAGTGTTATTTAAATTAAATCCTAACGTATAGTCTGTACAAATATGCGATGTTAATATTTGACAAAAAACTGTATTAACACCAATTGTCATCCACTAAAAGTTTAACAACAATTTTTTGAACTTAAGGGGATGAATAGAAAGTATTTTATTAACGATTGAAAATTTGAACAAGATATATATCTATAATATACAGGGTTTTTTTTATTTTAAGGCGAAAAGCACGTAGAGGTTATCGTCTCGCTAAATGTAAGCGTGAGTGTAAAGTGTTAAAGCCGTAAGTGTAGTGTTGTAAAAGTAATTGTGTGTTAAGACTCAGGTACCGCGAGGAACGACTAAATCCTCTCAATAGGTGCAGCTAGTCTGCACCCCTGCGGGGTATCTATATATTACATACACACACACACACACACACACACACACACACACACACACACACACACACACACACACACATATATATATATATATATATATATATATATATATATATATATATATATATATATATATATATATATATATATATAAAATATTTATATATAGGGAGAGTGTAAACTAATAGTAGGAATTGAATACCTCAAATTTTACGAATCATTTAATAGAATCTGGTCATTCTTTTGATTTGAACAATATTACTGTAATCCAGAAAAACCCAAAAAACAAAATAATTTAGAAATTCGGGATATATACAGATCTATCTGTATAAACCTAAATTTTAAATGAACTCTAACCCCTCTCCCTTTCCATCTGAAGGTCAATTGATATCCTGGACAGAGCACAACTAAGGAGGATCATGGGGCTTATTACAGGGCAGTGTGGTCTGAGAGTACACATGAACAGGATAGTTATGTACCATGGTGAAATTGTGTATAGTTTGAGCAAGAAAGAAGAGGAGACTGCAGGACACATGATCCTCGATTGTGAAGCTCTTGCTGGTAGGAGGCTAGGGGGTTTGTGGTTTCCAGAACATTAGGAATCTTCAGCAGAATGAGCTAGTCAGTGTATTGTTGGAACTTGCTAAGGGCATCAGTCTGCTAAACTAGTACTCAAGGGGTTTAGTTGCACAATAGGTCTGTTGATCGCATTGCCTGGGGTTGTATTATCCCTTCCTCTAATTTGAATCTAATCTAACCCCTCTCCCTTACTAAAGCTTACTGTTTAGGGGTTTTTCCAACATGCTGTTCACTGACCTTCTTACAATTGCCAATCCTTCCTTTCTTTACCTTCTCTCTTCCACTTTTAACATCAGTCAGCTGTGTTGGTATATAAGTAGGACTTTATCACTTTTAGCTTCACTATGTCTGAAGATGCCTCACGGCAAAACATATGTCATTAAACAAAATAATCTTGTGAAAATAAAAGTGTTCTAATTTTCCAAAAACCAGACAAATCTGTCATTTTTTCAATATCGTTTGAATATATAAAGATTCAAAATTCAAGTGAGTTTAACAAGTTTGAAACAAAAGAAATAAATCCGTACTTTCGAGCTTTTTAATTTCTTTCCGAAAAGTAATTTTTTTCACTTCAATTTTGGTACGCCGAACTGAGTTACGTTTCTTTGCGTGTGAAGAATTTGAATAAAATCTGATAAACTGATTTGGCTAAATTAAGCTGATTTTTTAATTCCGTTGTAGTTTAAATTACTGGCCGGTTTTTTTCATGTAAATAATTGAATACTAAAACGTTTGTATTTTTCTGCAGTATTTATTATTCGCGAATTTTTTATCCGGGTACTTAAATTTAAAAACTATACTACATATATACAGATTTAATTAAAATTGTACGAAACCGTTTGTTTGCCACGTAGTCTATGGGGTCATTTTTCAATTAGGCTGAAATAATTTAATATTTTACTTAATATTTGCATGTCCTCACTTTTTACAATTGATTTAGTCAAGGAAAATGGAAACGTGACGATTGTTGCTACGCTAAACTAAACAATGAAATTATTAAAATGAAGAACGCTACCAGGAAACTGGCATAAACATTTTCAGACTTAAAAACTAGTCATTTTAAAAAAAAGGGTAAAGCGTAACAAAATTAACACCTTTAGGGAATTCACTTTGGGCAAAATTTTACCTCAACTTTGTTATAAGTTGACGAGACTTTATTAAGATCTTTACTTGTAATTTTATTAAAATTATTATTATCGTTAGGCTTATTTAACTAGTAATCTGAACATTCGTTTAAGATGTAGGCCTACAACATTTTGTAAGCAACGCTTACGTACTTTCAAAGTTAAGAATTATTTTTAAAAAAGCAAAAAGTGGTTAAAATATTATTAAAACAGATTGTTCAATTTTTAGTTATCAGAAAAAGTCTTAAAACTTTTTTTAAATAAAAAAAACAGTCATATATAGGTAGATTGGTCGATTCGTTTTATCTTCAGCGACATTCTTTTTTTACAGACTCGGGGCATCTAAAAACGATTAGCCTATATTTCTAAAAAAAAATTGATTTTTCCATGATCGCGAAACTATTTTGCTGAGAAAAAATTAAGTTCTGTATTTAGCCTTAAATAATAGTAATAGTTCACAGAAATTCCGTTAGGTATCAGGTAAGTGTCAACTTGGCGAGTTGTGTCATCATTGATACGGGACATTAGTTTTTTTTATAGTAGTAGATTGTGGTACCCAGACGTGAGACCGTATTAAAATCTTAAATCATATTTCGAAGGATTGTTAAACATTTTATAAATCTACTAAGTGGATTATATCTTTCTGATTGATGGAAATTTATTTATCAATTTTTTTGTCAGTTTTATTGTGTCATTGGGGCAGTAACATTTTTTAAAATGAATTTTGGAACTTTGTTTTTTACCATTTTTAACGCTAAAAGTACATCACGAGTCACTATTTATTTATCTTTGTTACCACAAATATTATGAATTTGACACTAATATCGGCAATTTTTACATGTAAAATGCAACGCCGTAGTATTTGTTCTTAGTTAAATTGGCTAATGTAAGTTTGTTTTAAATCGGTTCACACGTTGCACGGTAAATGTGGAACTACCACAATAACTTTTTCATATAAATTCAGGTATGTTGTGTCTTAGCGCTGAGCACTCGCAGTTATCGTTCGATTTTATTCAAACTAACCCGAACTGTTAATACAGTAGTTTGTACAATTTCGTTACTCCGTTTTAAAATGGTGGTCTTGAAAATGAAAAAAATCTGATTTCAAATCGTAATTTGATTGAAAGAATGTTGCATTTTAAATCTTCACATTTCCTCGTACACAAAAATTAAACACATAATGTCATATGATGTGTGCTGCGCTCTGGTAATGAAATTTTTAACTACTTGAACTGTTACTGGTATATATAGCCTTTTAATGTATGTATTAAGAGTATAATATACTACTACTGTAATGTTAAATGTTGTGTTATACTATAATGTTAAATGTTGTGTTATTACTCGAACTACCGTAATGTATATACACATCCTTAACTTCAAAATATTGTATCTTGGATAAAAAAGTACACATATGGAACTCGAGGAGTTATCGACAGTTTACTAATTCGTAACGATCAGCTGATTTCATTGAACAGCTGATAGACTATAATAAGTTTCAGGTTGTGTTGTTAAAAACTAGCAGTATTAACAACAATTATTGTAGCCTACACGTTTATATTAATTTAGAATGTATTATAAACTATTACAACGTGCACGTGTTCTTCAACTAAGGAAAATACCGTAAACTAAAGCAACACAACGTTTTCATATAATACGCCTGTACTGTTATCCAAAAAGAGGAAGAAAAAGAAAGAGACAGAAAGACGAAATTTGTTTGCTTGTTCGTTCCCTCGTTCCGTTACATTCTTCCGTTCGGCAGATTTTTTTCTAGTCGTCAAAACTAACATTAAAAGCCTCGCTTCAAAAATAAGCCAAAAACACACATACAAACGTAAATAACTTTCATTCAAATTTTCTACACTGACTTCAAGGAAAATTCATGACTTCAGTAATGAATCTTCATATTTAACTAAATTTTGAGCAATATATGATGAACCGATTGTGATGAATTGGGCTGATTTTTACTTTATTTCCATAGCTCTTAAATCAAAATTGTCACTGATCAACAAATTTCTTTTAGTATCTATGGATTACATTTGAGGATTATTTGATTAAAACCGTTAGAACCAGTTTTGAGAATACCTAATCTTATCATTTTTTTCTTAATTAACGAAAGTTTAAAACTTTAACAAACTTTTTAAAATTGTGCTTTAACAAACACAAAGAAAAAATTGTGCTAAGAAAATTAGTTATATAAAAAAATTCATAACAATCGGTAAACCAGTTTAGTCGTAAGCGTTGTCGCGGATGCACGTACACATCGAAGTAAATTCCATTTTGTGACAGCTGAAAACATAAAGATCCATAAAAATCTTAAATCCATTTTTTCACGATTACCACACTTTATCTATACTTCTTTAGTACGGGAATAAAAATCACTGAGGTTAGAACATCACTTACATTGTAGCAATTTATGCATAGCTATTTGTATAGAATTTTCATTGGAAAATGAGTTACTGTATTGGAGATCCAACTATCATTGAAAAATGAGCTACTGGAGACCCAGCTATCATTGCAAAATGAGCTATTGGAGACCAACTATCATTACACAATGAGCTATTGGAGACCAACTATCATTGCACAATGAGCTATTGGAGACACAGCTATCATTGCAAAATGAGCTACTGGAGACCCAGCTATCATTGCAAAATGAGCTATTGGAGACCAACTATCACTGCACAATGAGCTATTGGAAACCAGCTATCATTGAAAAATTAGCTATTGGAGTCCGCCCTATCATTGGAAAATGAGCTACTGTAGACCAGATATAATTTAAAAATTAGCTATTTGAGACACAGCTATTATTGGAAAATGAGCTATGAGACCAGGTTTCATTGGAAAACGAGCTTTTGGAGACCCAGTTATCATTAGAAATGAGCTATCGGAGATCACATATCATTGAAAAATTACCTATTGGAGATCCAGCTATTCTTGGAAAATGAGCTATTGGAGACCTAGTTATATTTGGAAAATGAGTTATTAGAGAACAAGCTATCACTGGAAAATGAGCTATCATGGTAAGATCCAGACATGGAATCTTAAAAAAAAATACTGAACTTTAGATCACGTTTTGAGAAAATCGTTCAATTATATAAGGATATATGTGTATATATATATATATATATATATATATATATATATATATATATATAAAATGGCTTACTTTCAAAATGGCGTCCATTCAAAATCTTTAAAAATTCATAACATTTTTGTCCTAAATAGTTTACAAAACCTGATTTCACCTGATTTTGCGTAATTTATCGTTTTCAAAATCTGTTCAAATTAAGAAATTTAATTTGAAAATAATTAAGTATTATTTTTTTATTTACAGTATGGTTTAAAAGTTTAAAATATTAGTGTACGAAGATTTTAATGTTAATTATGGTGAAATCGGAATTTCAAAACACCGCAGGGTGTGCAGACTAGCTACACCTATTGAGAGGATTTAGATGTCCCTCGCGGTACCCGAGTCTAGCACACACTTACACTTACGACTGTAACACTTTACACTCACACTTACATTTAGGGAGGCGATAACAGCCTTAATGTGCTTTTCGCCTTAAAATAACATAAAAAGGATAAGATAAAAAAAAAATTACTTGGTGAAAATTCGTTTCCAACACGTCAACGAGACAGCTGCGTGTCACGATCAGGCTCTATTATTTTAATAATAACGGACAGAAAATATAGCTGGAAATTTCAACCGGTACTTTCTTTAGCTTAGACTGTGTGTGCAACTAAACCTAGAATTTATAAGATAAAAGTTAGAAATCTAAACATAGGAAACATTATTCAGACTGTAAGATTTATATCACATTGCTTTGAAAGTGTGCGGTGAGGTAAGGCAGTGGATTTATGTGAGTGAAAGTGAGGACTTGATTTATCACAGTAGTTCACTGCTTTGCCGCCAGGGGTGCTGTTGCATGCACTGCGCACAAAACGCTTTGTTGTAGACCGACAAGTTCCATATTGAGATTTTAGACAAAAAAGGGCAGGGGGTACAAAACGGTAAAAGAAAAAAAATGCTAACGTTTTAATTGATTCTATGAAACATTCATAAGTTTTTTTTCTAAATGGAAAAAAGGATTGATCATAAATTGCATTTCTTAATTGTATACACTTCGATTATTTATTTTTTTCCCTAACGAAAAACAATTTCTCCCACTGAGAAATAAGCTTTTTGAGAGGCTATCATGGTACGAACCAGTACCTTGGAATTTTTCCAACTTTTAAAACACGTTCAAGACGACGTGCGTCGTCAGCGACGCACGCTGCAACTGTCGGTAAGACGAGGGTGTGTCACCAATGACGCACGTCTGTCTTCAGAATAGGGAGTGTATGCCACGAGTGACGCACTCCCATTCTTACTTCATATGGACTTATTTATAATGACGCCTATGTTTGAAGCCTAAAATTGTGTTGTACGACCATTTTAAAGTACCTTAGATTAGATTTCGTTCTTTCTTTATTTACCCTGGCACACCTTATAGGTAATTTAAAAGAATAATAAACTTAAATTAAATAGAAATGTTAGAAGCATCATTTTACTTTGTAAACTTCATTTTGAATATAAAGAATTATACTATTTTGGCCTACTGATTTTGTTTTCTTTATTCTGGTGACCTTATTGATAACTAACATGAAAACACATTAAAAATAAGATCTATTTATTGACAATTATAACACTATAACATCAAAGAGGAAACAATTACTTGAAATTTTAAGCATATCAGTGTGCCACCTGTGACGCATTACGCCTATTATAACAATGGTTTACAAAGAGGCGTAGAGTGCCATCAGTGACGCATGGAGATAACCTCTAAAATATACAGAATTTTTTTTCCGGATGAATATCATCTAAAACGTTATATAGACACGTATTCTAACAATTTTACGGGAAAAATTTTACGCCTATTATTGAGATTTAGTGTTATGACATGTAAAAACGGCCGTTAATTTTGATTGTATATTCCTAAAAACATATTTGCGTACGTTAGCACTTTTACGTCCACCATTACGGCCCGGTTTAATTCAAACTTGGGACAAACTGATTGAAGCTAATGTCAGCTGGATTTTAGTTTAAAAATTTCGTCCTCAAGAAAAACAGTTCAACCATTTCAAAAATAGTCACCATTCGAACTGTTGTAAGTGTTTTACCATTGTACCTTCGTTAAAGTGTCTTCCAACCTACTTAACCCTTTAAGTGACAAGAAAGCGGGGGACAAAATATTTTGAATTTTTATATGAAATGGCATTGGAATACCTCGTGTAAACATAAGTACATTTTTTAGTTTTTTATAGTTTTTTAGGGTAGGAAAATATTACCCCAATGTTTCTTTAGTAATGGGGGTTATTCTTACCTTCCATATGTTAGCACTGGTGTTTAGTAAATAAAAATGCTTTAAAAAAAGTATAATTAGTTAATTTTATATACAATACAAATACGACATAGATAAGAAACATATTTTAATATTTTTCTTACAATTTTTGATGGAAAAAGAAAAAACATCCTTTGCATAATGCGACGTCACGACCTGAACATACCATATTGCTACGTTTTTCTTCAGTTTTAGTCTAACAGTGAGCATACCTTCTGTATTTCGCCACCAGGTGAGGAAAATGAAGCCCTACATTTGTCAGTCTCGTATTTTCAATCGTTGGGTGCCCATCAAGATGGTTTCTTTTGCGTGGTCTGGATTTTCCTGGCGTGTAGCCAATTTTATTTGCCAATATTTGCTTTGCCGAACTATTTTAAATTTATATTGCATTGCCCCGCAGGGGGGTGTAGACTAGCTGCACCTATTGAGAGGATTTAGACGTCCCTCGCTGTACCCGAGTCTAACACACACTTACACTTACAACACTACACTTGCGACTTTAACACTTTACACTTACACTTACATTTAGGGAGGCGATAATAGCCTTAATGTGCTTTTCGCCTTAAAATAACAAAAAAATTGCATTGTTTTTAAATTAAACAACCTTTTCAGAATCCATTAGCATACAGTTTGTTTTGCTGAAGTATGTTTTTTTATTTTTTACAAATTTAAAAAAAATAGTCATCAATCATAAACCATTTCACTTTTTCTTACACCACTTCCTTGTTATTAATTTTTATCTACTTAAACATTCCTTAAAAATAAAAAAAAGTTATAAAAATAATCACAGTATTATGACAATATATATACTTACCTAAAAAGTTCGAATTGCAGAAGAAATTTTACAGAAAATAACAAAAAACTTTGGTGGTTAGCTTCATTCACAGTAATGTACGTCCACAGGTGACAATGGGATAACAGTATCCCACTTTAACACTCTCAGCTGTGTTATAAATTGTAGCAGGTTGCCAACTGTTGAAAAACTATATAAATCTAAAGTTTCATATATTATAGTTTATGCTATGGTGTAATATTACTATCTCAATGAACTGTTAGAGCTGTTAAGCATAATTTAAGCGAAGACACGGTGGAAAACTATTCACCCAATAATTTATAAAGGGTTAAGGAAATCTAGCGAAGACGGGAGGATCGACTAGCACATGGAAAAACCAACGGTAAAATTCCAAGCTCAATCCTGCATATAGTTCATAGTTGGAGCGAAGTGCCCACTATCCTACGATTTACAACGATCGTCAGGCATGGGAACTTGCGTCTTTAATCACAGATAAATGAATACATATAGATAGCTCACCAAGGTACGAATTTTGTTAAATAAGATTTAGTTCAGATTTATGAATGAAGATAGCGTTAGTGTATCTAAAATGCAGTTTGTTTACAGCAGGTTGTAGACCGACTTTAATCACAGAGAAATGAATACATATAGATAGCTCACCAAGGTACGAATTTCGTTAAATAAGATTTAGTTCAGATTTATGAATGAAGATAGCGTTAGTGTATCTAAAATGCAGTTTGTTTACAGCAGGTTGAAACTGACTTTAATCACAGATAAATGAATATATACAGATAGCTCACCAAGGTACGAATTTCGTTAAATAAGATTTAGTTCAGATTTATGAGTGAAGATAGAGTTAGTGTATCTAAAATGCAGTTTGTTTACAGCAGGTTGTAGACCGACTTTAATCACAGATAAATGAATATATACAGATAGCTCACCAAGGTACGAAATTCGTTAAATAAGATTTAGTTCAGATTTATGAATGAAGATAGCGTTAGTGCATCTATAATGCAGTTTGTGTACAGCAGTGTTGTCAGTGCATTTGCCTTTCCCTTCTCTCCACCATCATTACATTCTTTACAATGTTTGGTTAACTTTTCTTCACAATTAAATAACGATGTTTACAAAGTAGCAATAACTTATAGCATCTTTTATGATAAATTGATTATTATAAACGATATATCAACAGTTCTAACTTATATCGTGTTATAAGGCTAGTTGTGTTGGATTTTGCGGGTCGCGTGATGAGAGGAACATGTTTATATTGAAATATAACAGTATATTTTGTGCGTCGCAAGTCTCGTATTAAATTAACCAGCAACACCCGTCGTGGCATCGCCCACGTAACAAAGTGTTTCAGTAATGTTAATAATTTAGAAACATAAAAAAATATATTAATAAAAGCGTGATCATCTAAACTCGTGATTATTTTACAGTGAATATGAACAAATATTTTGACCTGAATATGTTGTTTTATCCAAACGTGTTCCATTCGAATTTAAGAAAACCTGATACAAAATATTTTTCTCCAATACGAACATTTATACCTCTTTATATTTTTGTCCTTTTATGAGATGATTTCGGGGGGGATGCTGAATTACGTGTATCATAATTTGTGTTTTAGAATATTTTGTTTACTTTTAAGAAAAACTGATAAAAATATTTTTCTCCAATGAAAACACTCTTTTTCTCCAATTATACCTCTTTTTTACGTTTTTAATCTTTTAGGGAATGAATTCGGAAAATGTTGAAATATGTGTTTCATAGCATATTTCTAGAATATACGATCCAAAATAAATATTTTTTCAATTCAAAATTGTACCCCTTTTTTACATTTTCTACCCCCTTTGAATCTCTTTAGGGGATGCGTTTTAGGAGATGAGTGAAAAATATATTTCATTACTTATATTTAAGAGTGACTATGTTACGTTTTAAGAAGGTTAGACGAAAAATATATTTTTCCAATAAAAATTGTTGTACCTCACTTTTACCTCTTTAGGAGTTGAATACTGGAAAATCGTTTTTCAGTGCACACCTACATGTGATGGTAATCCTGAAAAGTTTAAATCTTTAGCTATTATAGTCTCGGCTATACGTTGATTATTAGAGTTTAATGGGTAAGTAGTTTAATGGCGTTAAAATCAAATTTTTGCAAAATCCTTTCTTAGTGTACCTTGATATTGTTGTTGTAAGAAGATACCCTAAAAATTTCAAGTCTCTAGCTATAAGAGTTTTGGCTGTACGTTGATTAATACATTAGGACTGGGTAAGTAGTTTAATGGTGTCAAAATCAAATTTTTGTAAAATCCTTTCTTAGTGCACTTTGACATTGTTACAACAATGTCAAACAATCTTCTTACAAGAAGGTACCTTAAAAATTTCAAATCTCTAGCTAGAGTAGTATTGGCTGTACGTTGTTTATTAAATTTGGACTAGGTAAGTAGTTTAATGGAGTCACAATAAAATTTTTGCAAAATCTTTTCTTAGTGCACGCCTATATGGTAACATAAATGTACCCTGAAAGTTTCAAGTCGCTAGCTAAAATAGTTTTGGCTCTGCGTTGATTATGAATCAGTCAGTCAGTCAGTCAGTCAGGACTTCTTCTTTTATATAGCCTATTAAGATTACCGTATATTTAAAAATTACTGTTTCCATCCGGAATCAAACCTGGGGCCTTGTGCTTGTGAAGACACGATAACCATTACACTACGGAAACTAAAAAGATATTTTGACCGATTTAAGTATATAAAATGGATTGTTAATTTAATTTTGGTAGTTATATTAAAACTAGCTGTTACCCGTTGCGGCTTTGCCTGCAATTATAATGTAAGCAATAAAATTTATAGTCGATTTTCAAAATCAGAATAGGTCATTTCATTTTAATATATTGCTATATACAATATTATACGATTTATGGTTTTCGGCCAAGACATATAAATTTTTGCTACTCGATACGCTAAAACAGGGTCATGTCATATTTTAATAAAATACAGTAATATTAAAAAGTCATTATTATACAATTAAACTGGAATAGTATTGCGGTTTATCTCAGATACATAAAACGTGTTCACACCAAAAGTAATCTCATTTGGTCCAGTAGTTAAAGTGTATTTGAATAACAAACAAATAAACAAAAACAAACTTTCAGAAATATAATACGATTAGCTGTTACCTTTCACGGCTTTGCCCGCAATCATAATATACATTAAAGATCATGCATCACCGTGTTAGTTAAGTTTTGGAGTACTCTTTTTAAAAAATTAATTTTTTTCCTGCATCACCGTTTAACCCAACAACCGTGTAAATTAGGTTTGGAGTACTCTTTTTAAAAAAATAAATAAAGGTTTTTTTAATGTTTCACCGTGTTAGGCCTAACAACCATATTAGTTTTCTAATGGAGTATTCTGTAAAAAAATATAAAGATTTTTCACGCATCACTATGTTAGGCCTAACAACCGTGTCAGGATATGTAGCCTAGTATTTTTTAAAAAAATATAAAAGTTTTTTGACGCATCACCGTGATAGGTCCAACAACCGTGTCAGGATATGTAGTACTCTTTAAAAAAATATAAAGGTTTTTTCACGCATCACCGTGTTAGTTAAGTTATGGAGTACTCTTTAAAAAAAATATAAAGTTTTTTTCCATGCATAACCGTATTAGGCCCAACAACCGTGTCAGTTAGGTTATGGAGTACTCTTTTGAAAAAAATAAATAAAGGTTCTTTTAATGCATCACCGTGTTAGGCCTAACAACCATATTAGTTAGCTTATGGAGTATTCTGTAAAAAAATATAAAGATTTTTCACGCATCACAGTATTAGGCCTAACAACCGTATCAGTTAGGATATGTGGTATTCTTTAAAAAAATATAAAGGTTTTTTCACGCATCACCGTGATAAGCCCAACAACCGTGTCAAGATATGTAGTACTCTTTAAAAAATATAAAGGTTTTTTTACGCATCACCGTGTTAGTTAAGTTATGGAGTACCCTTTAAAAAAAAATATAAAGTTTTTTTCATGCATAACCGTATTAGGCCCAACAACCGTGTCAGTTAGGTTATGGAGTACTCTTTTGAAAAAAATAAATAAAGGTTCTTTTAATGCATCACCGTGTTAGGCCTAACAACTATGTTAGTTAGCTTATGGAGTATTCTTTTAAAAAAATATAAAGATTTATCACGCATCACTATGTTAGGCCTGACAACCGTGTCAGTTAAGTTTTGGAAACTCTTTAAAAAAATAAAGGTTTTTTTCACACATCACAATCATAGGCCCAACAATCATATCAGTTAGGATGTGTAGTATTCTTTAAAAAAATATAAAAGTTTTTTTACACATCACCGTGTTAGGCCTAATAACCGTGTCAGTTAATATACTTAGTATTCTTTTAAAAAATTTAAAGGTTTTTTCACACATCACCGTGATAGGCCTAACAACCTTGTCAGTTAGGATATGCAGTATTCTTTAAAAAAATATAAAGGTTTTTTCACGCATCACCGTGTTATGCCTAACCACCGTGTCACTTAGGTTATGCACTTTTCTTTAAAAAAATGGTTTTCCTATCACCCAAACCCGTGTTAGACGTATTTTTATTGTTTTACTGATCTGTAGATCAGTAAAACAATAAAAATACGTCTACAATCAGTACAACACGGTACCGATTTTCGCCGGTAGCAATTTTGAGGTTATGTTGTTCACTTTTATTTTCGATTTTTATCGTACTTTTCCTGCTTTCATATTTTGGATTCTTGCTTTTGGGCACATATAAAAGCATTTTAGTAACAAAAATATCGAAAACTACAATAGATGCTGCACTGCATATTTACCATTTTTTCATATAATGTAATTACACAAATATATATACTACCTTACAATTAAAGTATCCTAATAAAATTGTATATAATATATATATTCTGCACTCTGCTTTAAAAACATTGAATAGTCTTAAATGAGAAATACCAGATTGTGATTATTAGATGAAAATGTAACATTAAAAACAATAATTTTGCAATAAATAAAACATAGATTAAAATTTGTAAAATGGGATTAGATCTATGTCCATCTCAGGTGCCTAAATCTCATGTTCAGTAAACAGTAATTAAACCTAACTACAGTTAACATATGTTACAAAACTAAATACTAATAATTATTTTGGGCTGGGTAAGTAGTATAATGACGTTTTTTAAAACGGGAATAGGCCTATGTGTATCTCAGATACGTAAACCATATTCGTACAAAATTTCATCTCAATTGGTCCAGTGGTTAAAGCGTGATTGAATAACAAACAAACAAACAAACAAACACACAAACTTTCAGAAATATAATATGATTTAGATATCAATTAGTTTATATTTTATTAAAGATCAGCTGGTTTTTTGAGCAGCTGATGGTATATAATAAGTTTCAGGTTATGTTTTTGAAAACTAGCAACGTTAATTTGTCGTGTTTTGGAACAAATTATTATAATTAAAATAAAAAAGCAAGAGAAAACATAATACATGATTTTTATTTTTGGTTCAATAACAGATATTTTTAAGAATAATTTGAGTTTTATTGAAATTAACTAAATTAACTACAAACAATTGCTAATATTATTTCTGAAAGTAAAATTGGTAGTAGTGGAAAATATTTCTAAGAAAAACTGATATAATTTCATTTGTGTTAGATTTGGTTTCATTAATGTTAAATTCATTATATATATATATATATATATATATATATATATATATATATATATATATATATATATATATATATATATATATATATATATATATATATATATATATATATATATATATATATATATCATATATATATTAGTGTCATCTCACTCACAATTTTGGTCCGATTTAGTTCAGAGTTAAACTTTAAATCGATCTCGGTTAGGCTACATCTCGAACAAGTTCGTTACCAGAAAATCCGTTTAATAGTTTGAAAATGGCGGCCATCTTAAATCTTCAAAAGTCTCAACTTTTACATTTTATGTTGTGAAAATCTAATTTCACCATCGTACTCGCCGTTAAATGTCCCCGCTCCCAATACACTGCTAGCCGTCTGTTTCTTTGTATCTACTAGTTGTCAGTTTTTGTTTTGTTCTTTGCAATGAATTATGGATGATAAAAAACTTGTAGGCCTGGTATCTTTATTAGTGAAACAGGTTTATTACTTGTAGTTCAAAAAACAGCAGACCTGCCTGTACACTATTAATTAATTACCTGTCCACTGCTCTTCAACAGCGCTCTGACGCGGTCGTAGCCTTGAAGTGGGAACAGTAATATTTAGGAAAAATGTTAATGAACAAATTTATTAGAAATATTATACTCTTTTTTTCTATTAAGCGGTCAAAATTACTGCTTTTGCATTCAACCAGAATTAAAGGAAACCAGGGGCCCATGCGAAATTTCGCACTATGTAAGTTTTAAGTAAACACAGCCTTTTGAATAAGCGTAGTCGTTGGGGTGAGGGCGGTAGTTGGAAGGAAGGGAAAACATGTTTAAAAAATAAATCGAAAAGCGATCGATTAACAATAGATAAATTCACGATGGAAGGAGAAATCACAAATATATTTGTGTAAAAACAGTGTCCAAAATGTGTTTGGTATTCGAAATGCTTGTCCCGGCTTGTACGACGGGCAGGAATATGGGACTGTCAGTAGGGCCACATAACCTATAAGTTTAATGACTTTCAAGTAAATAAGTAAATATTGAAATTGTTCTAACCACGTTATGCAAAAAGTGGCATTTGTAACTGGATTGTCTATTCGTGATTAATAAGTTAGCTTCGTAAAATATACATAATATTGTCTGATTTGTGATGCCGCGCATGCGCATGCGAGCAGTGCATCCATGATACCGCTTTGTCTATAACAGTTAAAAATGTCTTTCATGTTAAACTGCTCTACAAACAGTTAATTTTAGCGCAAAATCGTTTTGTAATGTCAGAAGCCGGTTAAAAAATCTTTCTAAAGATACCTCATTTATGCCTGTACGAATAGTATGTGCTGAGAAAAAGGGATGTTGAGTCGTGAAATAATACAGGCTATATGATACACAGTATCTACATTTAACATTGTTAAATCAGTACGCCATCTTGAAACGGATGTGAATGTGAAACAATTTTACACATACGTAGTGCGGGCTTTATACCAGGTACTTCCTCACCAAATTTTAAAATCGGTCAATGTGTTTAACTAAAATTGCGTAACAAACAGGAAAACAGCTGAACGGCTAATGCCAAATGAATTAAGTTAATACGAGATTTCGCTTCGCTCGGTCAATTAAATGTACTATACTAGTACTTCAAAGAACAGTAGACCTCGCAGTATATTCTTAATTAGTATACAGAACGTTCCACGACATCGCTCGTTACTTTCTACGATAATTTAACCGGTAACCGTAATATTTGCGACAAATATACTGGATCAATTTTATTTTAAATTTTTTATTCTTTCTTCATGACGCGGCGAAAATTATAATAGGTTTTGCCGCTCAGTCAGTAGTACAGGAAAAATCCAGCAACTACACTCTCAACGTTGAATCAGAGCCCGCCATTTTGAAACGGAAACGAATGAGGGTAAGTCTTACACATACATCTTTCGGGCTTTATACAAGGTACCAAATTTCAAAACAATCGGCCAATGCGTTTAAATAAAACTGCGTACACTAGTTATCGTGGAATCAGTTGTCGCCATTTTGAAACGGAAGTAAAGAGGAAAAATGTTATATATACGTCATTTTAGTTTTATACGAGATTTTTTCGTACTAAACAAACGGTTAATGCTTTTAGGCAAAACTGAGTAACAAACAAACACACAAACCAAATGCCGAACGACTAAAGCCAAATACGTTGAAGTTGAAACAGACCTCGGTCAGTTAAATGTACAACGTATATTACCTTTAAATCTATGATACAGTGAGAAAGGTTATTGTGTATTGCTCGCGCAAACTTTAAATACATTACAACCATCGGTTTATTTGACACGCTAACAATTTATGTGGAATGAGCTTTAAACAGAGCAAAATTGTATAGTCATTATGAATATGCCTACAGTAGCCGTAAATTTATCGGACCCTCAAAGCATTGTACTTTGAATGACGTCAGTTTTAATATTTTTGAATATTCCGTTGGTGTAAAAATAAAAACAGAGCTTGGTAACTGTACAAAGGGTGAGAGACCACATCAGAGATATTGGAGCAAGGATCAGCGGGTAGGGGTGGGTTTCGGGGTAAGCCGACATGACGGGCCTTGTTAAAACTTTGTCTTTGTGCCGGATTCCGCATAAAAATTTGTTTTTAATCAAACACTAAACTATTCTCATGACAGCGGCTTTCGTTACGGTAAAACAAAGCGCACCGATTATAATTTTGAAAGCAACTTTTGGCAGTGTCAGTAAAAATAACCACAAACGCAACGTTCTCAATGACGTGAAGAGGGCTCATTTACAAAAATAATTTTTATCACATAAGTTTAAAAAAAATTCACCATAACAACCAACATAAAAATCTTTATATATTAGCAATTCAAAAATCTTTCATATATTATTATGCTATGCATTCCGATCAGTTTTGTACCTAAAATAAGGAACTGTGTTATTTAAACTACATATATGGGGTACCTACAGGTTTGTCAAAACACTAGAAAAGTCTTACGCCACATACATTTCCATTTTTTAAATTTTATTTTATTTTGTGTTTAACGTCCGACTATTGTGCACACTTGGGCTAATTCAGACGATGGTATGATTTATAGCGTATGAAAATGCCAAACCCTGGCCGTAGATCGAACCCGGGTCCTCGGGGTGAAATCCCAGTACGCTATCAACTAGGCCACCAAGGCGGCTCATACATTTCCATTTTAAGGCTTTACAATAAAAAATAAAACCGACTTAAAACCGATAAAATATCTTTAAACGAAGTTCCAGAAGCAGTACAAAGTGTCTCCGTGAGAATGCAGCATAGTGCAGAAAACTGTGTGTGTACCAAAACAGCTGATTGGCAAAAAATTGTTTTTATTTATTTATTAATTTTTTTTTTTTTGGTGTTTAACGTCCGACTATTGTGCACACTTGGGCTAATTCAGACGATGGTATGATTTATAGCGTATGAAAATGCCAAACCCTGGCCGTAGATCGAACCCGGGTCCTCGGGGTGAAATCCCAGTACGCTATCAACTAGTCCACCAAGGCGGCTCATACATTTCCATTTTAAGGCTTTACAATAAAAAATAAAACCGACTTAAAACCGATAAAATATCTTTAAACGAAGTTCCAGAAGCAGTACAAAGTGTCTCCGTGAGAGTGCAGCATAGTGCAGAAAACTGTGTGTGTACCAAAACAGCTGATTGGCAAAAAAATATTTTATTTATTTATTTATTTTTGGTGTTTAACGTCCGACTTTTGTGCACACTTGAGCTAATGCAGACGGTGGGATGATTTATAGCGTATGAAAATGCCAAGCCCTGGCCGGGAATCGAACTCGGGTCCTCGGGGTGAAAGCCTAGTACGCTATAAACTAGGCCACCGAGGCGGCAAAAAAAAATTGAAAGTAATGTATAAATTATTACTGTATCCAATACTTAAATAATTATTGACCGAATCAGTTTTAAAAGTAGAATCGGTAAGACAATCTAGGTCAGTTCTAATATGTAAACGTTATTACATAAAAAAACTCTGTTTTTTATTAAACAGTAAGTACTGTAGCCTAATTTAGGCATTTTTTGGAAAATCCGGTTTTAGTAGGCTGTAAATATTTTAATAAAATACAGTGTTGTGATTCAGTTATTAATTTCATAGGTTATAGTATCAAAGTAGAACAAAGTAAGTCCTATTGTATTAAATATCATAAATATAGTGATTGACTGCTTTATTAATAGGTCATACAAGTATAAAATATAATTGTAACGTCTACTTTAATTGTAGTAGACCTACATTGTTTTGTAACGATTTTAATCAGGAAGAAATGCGTGACCGGCATTTTCATAGTTATCTAACATGAATGTGAAAATGAAAATTGTTTTCCAAAAGTTATTTGAGGGCATTATACGCGTATAAAATATTGTCATTTGTTTTGTTTGGCTGCAGACATTTTCACGCCCGACATAGGTTAAATTCCATCGATATTACGACCACACGTAATGCCGTTTCATATCGAACGAGGCACATATCGATACTAAAAAAACGACTGAACATTTAGAATGCATCGCGGTTGTACTTCAGAGCGTAACGTTTTCATTGCAACATATGTTTGAAACATGTACATGTAACAGGGTAATATAAATAATAGCAACATGTAGCAGTCTGACGTCACGAGAGCAAATTTCAGCAATACATTTTTTCCTTAACTTTTCTGGCTAATTTTCATTGAAAATTGAGTTATTTGTAATATATATATATTGTATATATTGTATATATATATATATATATATATATATATATATATATATATATATGTATATATATATTCTTGTGTGAGTGGGTATGTGTGTGTGTATGTGCGCGCGCGCGCCAAAAAAGGTATAACAATCTTTTACAGACGACCTGGGGTAGGGTACCGTCACTTTCGGGAGTGTGGGACCTAAATTAAGTTCAAACCCAAGAGATAACTATACCCACTAAAAACCACCAAAAGCATTCCTCTTCTGTAAACCCCCTTCACGGAACCGCCGCTATGAATTACTGCGCGAGGAGGTGGACTGGCGGTCCACCTGGTCGTATACAGCGTTGGCTCTCCTTTCTAGGTTTTACGCCTTCAACTTCATGACAACTGCAACGAATCCAGCAATTGCCCTCCTGTTGGCCTCTAAAGCCATCATTGACGCAACCAGACTTTCCGGTGTAATGCTGCCTCGCAGATATGTTTGCAGCCTCATCCTTTCCTCGTCGAATCTCCGACACTGGAAAAACACATGCTCCGCATCTTCCTCCACTGCTGGAAGACAGAGGGGACAAGCCGAGTCTGTTTCCAGCCCGAAACGGAACAAGTAAGCTCGGAAGCAACCGTGCCCAGTGAGAATCTGTGTGAGATAGAAATCCACCTCTCCATGATGCTTATTGCACCAATCCTGGATGTCACCCATGAGTTGGTATGTCCATTATCAATTTGTTCATTCGTCCCACTGTCGCTGCCATGTCTCCAGGGTCCGATTTCGCTCCTCTGTAATTGCCATTGTATGACTATACCGCGGCTCAGCACTTCGATTGCGCCAGTAGAGCCTCGCTCTTTCATCAGCCATCAGCTCCATTGGTGGCTCGCCCGCCACTACGCATGCAGCGTCGTAGGAAACTGTTCGGTAACCATTCACGACACGCAGCAACGCACGGCGGTGCACTGCATTAACCTGTGTGTGTGTGTGTGTGTGTGTGTGTGTGTGTGTGTGTGTGTGTGTGTGTGTGCGCGCGCGCGCGCGCGCGCGCGTGTGTTCATTCAACAAGTAAGTAGCATGTAAAAACTGCATAAATTAGAATTTTGAATTTTCAAAATTTGTAAAAATTTAGAAGTTTTTTGACGGTGGTCAGGGAAATTCATTTCCTTATTTTCATTGTTATTTTAAGTTCAAAGTGATAATATATACATATTTTAATACTGATTATGATGGTGAATTCAGAATTTCAGAATGGTTAGAATAAAGAAAAATACTTCTATTCCGTCAGTAAGACAATTGCCGCAAATAATAGCGAATATCCATGGGAAAAATGAACTATTGGAAAGCAAATAAGATCCATATTCTGATTCTTGAAATGAGCATCTATTTTAGCCTCTAGATCACTTTTATTTATCTATTTTTTATGTATTTATATTTATATTAGATTAGAACTTTTCACACAAATCGATTGTTGTAATAGCTTGGACAAGTTCGTTAACCAGCAAAATTCGTTCAACCGTTTCAAAATGGCAGTTACTTTAAATCTTAAGAAATCAAAAGTTTTTGCCTTAATTTAAAAAAAAAAACAATTTTATTATTGTTATCAGCGTTAACTACTGCATAAATAAGCGTTTTAAGTTTTCAAAATCCGTTGAATTACTAAATTTTTTGACGGTGGTCAGGTTTCATTTTTGTGCTTTCAATGAAATTGGAAATATTACAGTGCTAATTTGGGCAAGATTTTAATACTGATTATTTTGGTGAAATAACAAGTTAAAAATGTTAGGTAAAATAAAGTACTTCCGGAAATCCGTTTTTATCACGTCTGCGAGACAGCTGAGTGCCACAATTATTTAAAATTGGATGTCACCATCATAAACAATAAAATGCCCATAAATTAATCACTCACAAAATAGATTTAAAATAATAAAATAAATATACTTATCACTGTAAGGTTTATGTTAGTAATTTAAATAGAAAGGCCGCCATTTTAAAACTGTCGAACGAATGTCGTTGTGTGACGAAAGTACCCAAGCTATTACCAAAATCGATTTTTATGTCAAGTCGGAACCTAAGTGAGAGTGATGGGACAGTATCGGTTCTCAATTCAAGGTAATATGTCTCATCATAAAGACCGTTCCAACATCTTATTCTCAAACGGAAATTCGATAATTACCCTTAGTCTTTTCAAAAAAACCACGTTTGTCTATATAAATTATGATAAAGTTAAAACTGTGCGGTTTTCGTTATTTTTCATTGCTAATTCGCTGACGTTTGGCAAAAAAGTATAATCTTGTATAAATATATTTGTTAAATATTTATTTGTAATACATTTTAAAGTTATTAAATTAAACGTTTATCATAAAGGACGTTTATTTATTAATAAATCAAACAAATTAATAAAATCCTTATTTCTTTAAATAATTATCTCAAGTTTCAATACATTTCTTTTGGTTTATCTATGTTACAAACTATATAAACCAGTAATAATACGTCACTAATCGGATCAAGCAGGCACTGCCAAGACAACTTCGTTTGTATCTCGGCAATCTATCAACCTAATAATAACTTAACAATGATAATATTTAGTTAGTCTTGCTAGCAACAGGCATGTGTAATATTATTTGAAGTTATATTTATCTGTAATTTTATTATTCGTGGAAGTTATTTGTGTTTTTTGTGTTTATGAAACGTTTGTTAATGTTTGTGAAAATAATTTAATCATAATTGCCAAGAACTACCGATTAACATAAGTAAGCCGATTAATAATTAATGTATTAAGTTAATACGTTTGGTTTATTTTATTTCTAATCATTTATTTTATAATGTTAGTTAGCCTATTTATATGTTTACTCATTTTTTTTTTGTAATATTTTACAAAATGTGTAGCGTACTAAAGGAGTACAAAACAAAAAAATGTTTTCTGACTATAATAGTGGACATTTTTCTTTTGGGATTCAAAATTTAATACGTGTAGTGAATTTTTGAAAATTGATAGTTGTATAGAATAAGTGTATTTATACAGTGTAGGTTGTTTTTTTTCAAATAGGGATTTTTTAATTTTTTTTGCTTATTTTACATCTAATTAACATATATTCACCTTCAGAAAATAATTTTTTGAATATTACTTAAGATTTTATATCGTTTTTTACGGAATTATACTGTGAAATCATTGCTGTTTAGATTGCATTAAACGTATTAAATTTCATACACGGATTTACGGCCATGCACGTTATTACTATGTAAATGTGCTTACTGCTCATGCGCGTTACACATTCCGACAGCCACTACTAAATGGGTTTATTACTTTTTGCGTTGATTCGTTTTCATAATGAAAACATTGTTAAAAAGGCGTCCGTTATTTGTGAACTTTGCGATTTGTCTCTTTTTGAATTAGGTTCATCACCCAACAACCGTGCCAATTACTGAGTATTTTTTTTAACAGAATTTTTTTTATCATCCGAAAACCGTTTCAGTTAGGTTCATCACCCAACAACCGTGTAAATTAGGTTAGGCCTACTGGTACTTTAAAAAATAAAAGGTTTTTTTATCGGTTAGCTATCAAAAACACGTTACCTACTTTGGCGCGGTAGCTATTTTAAAGTTATGCGGTTCACTTTAATTTTCAGTTTTTATATCAGCGCTTTTATATTTTGAATTATTGCTTTTAGGCATGTAATAAAGTGAAAAAATTAGTGAATTTTGGTAAAAACATTGTCGAAAAATCGAAAACAACCGGCATATTTACCAGGATAAGCTAGGAAATAAACTAGACAAAATCGCTAGAATTTCACAGATAATATATAAACTATATTTTAGCAAATATTTTTTTTTTTTTTTTTTTTTGGTGTTTAACGTCCGACTATTGTGCACACTTGGGCTAATACAGACGATGGGATGATGTATAGCGTATGAAAATGCCAAGCCCTCGCCGGGAATCGAACCCGGATCCTCGGGGTGAAAGCCTAGTACGCTATACACTAGCACTAGACCACCGAAGCGGCTTTTAGCAAATATATAGCAACTCTTTATTACACTCTGATAACAATACAACATTATTAGGTCTATTTATTCACTGACTTACTTTGTTACAAGACACAGGAAATTTAACTCAAATACAGCAGTTATCGTATAAAATGTTCTGTATTAGATTTAATTGGCTTAATTGAAAATTTAATTACAATTTCCTTTCAATTTAATAATTTATTAATGAACTTATTAAATAGGCTGCAATTCGCTTACCGTACGTATTATCTCGCCTACACTATTTAAAATCATGGATTACCAAATCAACTTTAGATTGCACTTTGTAGTTGTTAAAGTAGAGCCTAAATAAGTTTCATTATTGCAACATAGCCGCCGGACCAGATATTTAAGTAATTAGGATTATGACCTATTCTTCCCGTCAGTGGTCTATCTACTCACCTCGTGAAGGCTACCGTGGTTTCGAAACTATCGTTCCATCTTCAGGCCGTGATACAAAATGTTAAATCCCTCTGTCGAGGTCGTCACAAAGTAAAACAAAACATTAAAAACATACGTCACAAACACTGAGCACAGTGTTGTATCACATTTTGTATCACGGCCTATGCCGCCTCGGTGGCCTAGTTGATAGCGTACTTTCACCCTGAGGACCCGGGTTCGATTCCCGGCCAGGGCTTGGCATTTTCATACGCTATAAATCATCCCATCGTCTGCATTAGCCCTAGTGTGCACAATAGTCGGACGTTAAAAAAAAAAAATATCACGGCCTGAAGATGAAACGATAGAGTTTCGAAACCGCGGTTGCCTTTACGGGGTGAGTAGATAACCACTGACGGGAAGAATAGGTCATAATCTTAATTACCTAAATAAGTTGTCCAACCCAAAATTTTGACGTTATGATTTACCTTACAAAAGGTTCTACAGACATAGTATGGTCATTATATAAAAATATATTTTCATTAATTTTTTTTCATTTTAATTTTTATTTGGAATTTGTAAATATTTGTGTACAATGCTATAGGCTAAACGAGTTGGCTGATTTTGATTAATCGGCACGTAGGTGTAAAGTACATTTGTCACGACAATTTCTCTAATACAAATTTTTTTAACATTCTTTAGAAATTGGTATTAAAGATTATGAACAAATTTTGTACAAATAAAGTCTTTAAATACGTAAACAAAACAGGTAAATAGTATACGACGAAAAATCGATCGAATTTCTCTAAATCGTTTCATTTTATTTCACCAAAAAAATTGGACAGCCTATATTATAAAGTCCCATAACTTATTCGTGAAATAAGTACAATATGTCAGCTAACTTACGTTCAAAATTATAGCTCTTTTAATCGAAACATTCCGCGAAATATCTTTCGACAAGTTCGTTATACAGCAAAATCTGTCCAACAGTTTCAAAATGGCGGACATTTCAAACCCTACAAAAATGTTGTAGTTATTTTTATTTTAAGCTTGTAAATCTGATTACACCGTAGTACCCAGGGTTAAAATATGCATATATCAACATTTTAAATTAGCCAATCCCATTGAAAATACAAAATTGATTCTGACGGCGGTCAGGGTTCACTTTAGTATTTTCAATGTTAAAATGCTAATTTGAAAATCAAATCAGATTTTGGAAAACAATTTAAGATAAAAACATTATTTTTGTAGAAATTCGCTTCCAGCACTTAAACGAGACAGTTGCGTGCCGCGATTATGTTTTATAAAAATAAATGTTTCAGTGTAAAATATGCAGAGTCTTAAATCTTGAAACCAGAATGTTGCCTGTTTCGTACAGTGAAAAATTAACTAATGTAATTCCAGAAAACATTCCGTTTAGACGCTATAGACTAAAACAAGTGGCTTAAAAACAACAACCCTTTATAGAGTTTAACTTAATCCCGTCTGAAGGGTTTCTCCGTGTTTGTTATCGGAGCGTGTAGCGACTTGAGGGTTCTTGTGATTCTAGATAAACAGGACGGCCTACAACTGGGTAATCAAAATCCTTGGAGAGCACAACTGCGGCGCGCAACTGTATCGTGCGGTCACGGAATCGTATTAAAATCTTGATATGCAGATTTCCAGGAACGTTGCCAACGTGATGGAAGCTGATTTCTAAACATATTTGTAGTTAATTTCCGTTGGAAAATAAACTATTACAGCGCCATCTCGCGACCAATTTTTTTTTTTTAATTTTAAAAAGCACATTGAGGCTATTATCGCCTCCTTAAATATAAACGTGAGTGTAAAGTGTTAAAGTCGTAAGTGTAGTGTTGTAAGTGTGAGTGTTAGACTCGGGTACCGCGAGGGACGTCTAGATCCTCTCAATAGGTGCAGCTAGTCTCGCGACCAAGACCCAGAACCTTAAATTGAGCACCGATCCTGACCTTTAGATAACTTTTTGAAGGTTTATATATATATATTTTTTTTATTTTTATTTATTTACTTTTTTTTATCGTCCGACAATTGTGCACACTTGGGCTAATGCAGACGATGGGATGATTTATAGCGTATGAAAATGCCAAACCCTGGCCGGGAATCGAAACCTCGGGGTGAAAGCTCAGTACGCTATCAACCAGGCCACCGAGGCGACTTTATATATATATATATATATATATATATATATATATATATATATATATAT
The DNA here is from genome assembly GCA_022606455.1 of Callitettix versicolor. Classification (NCBI taxonomy): domain Eukaryota; kingdom Metazoa; phylum Arthropoda; class Insecta; order Hemiptera; family Cercopidae; genus Callitettix; species Callitettix versicolor. The sequence goes on from CM040188.1 coordinate 21,709,518, forward strand.
ATATATATATATATATATATATATGGGGAGGCTAGGGTTGAGCGCGCGCGCTAACGATCGCAATTTTAGTCCGATTCAATTCAATTTTGGCATAAATACCGATTTTAGTAATAGCATGGAAAAATTTCGAACCAGTAAAATTCTAAAGACAGTTTCAAAATGGCGGCAATTGAAAATTCAAAACATTTTTGCCCTCAATTGTAAAAGTAATCGGTGTTAAAACCTACATAAGTTAAGAGTTCAATTCACGGCGGTCAGGGATGTGTAATTGACGGAGGTGTTTTCTTATTTTCGATGTAATTTTAAAGTTTAAAATGCCAATGTGAGCGGATTTTAACGCCGATTATGAGGGTGAAATCGGAATTTCAAAAAATGGTGAGATAAAGAAAAAATACTTTTGGAAATTCATTTCCAACGAGACAGCTGCATATAGCGATTACATTTGTCATGCTCTTTTTCCGAAAATATTATCTCTCTATTATAATTAGCACTACACATTGTTCCTAATTACGGACATACCTGACCTAAATTCCAGGTTTTATTAAAATCGGTCAATTAGTTGAATACCCAACTATTCGCACAACATAGACAATCATTGAAATACAAACCATTCTTTCAGATACAAGAGATTTGAACAAATATAGATTCATTAAAATTTTAAGATCTATGATTTTTCCTTTACGTTTAGAAAATAAAATGATTACAAGACTTTTAGTAAAATCGGTTAGTAAGTTTAATATTTGACAATTACTAACACGTCAGATCAATATATTTTAACGAATTTCCATTGAAACATAAGACCATCACGACCCGAGACCTTGAAATTACTTTTCAAGGGATTCTTTCTAAATCACTTTTTGAGGGATCGTTAGAATTTTTGTATGCATTGCTAATTAATTTGTGTGTGTGTGTGTGTGTGTGTGTGTGTGTGTGTGTGTGTGTGTGTGTGTGTGTGTGTGTGTTTTGTCACGCTCACGTTTGCTAACGTAGTTTGATTCGAAGTAACCAACAAATTTGTTAAACAGTTTCAAAATGGCCGTCATTTTAAAATCTTGAAAACTTCACAATTCTTTTATAAGTATTTTTGAAAATACTATTTCACTATTGTAATCAGTATCAAAAAGTGCATAAATTAGATTTTTGAATTTCACAAAAATCCATTGAAATTAAGAGATTAATTTTGACAACGGTCAGGGTTCATTATTGTATTTTCGTTGTATTTAAAGTGTTATATGGTTTTTTGTCACGCTCACGTTCGCAAACGTAGTATGATTTAATTCGAACTAATCAACAAATTTGTTCAACAGTTTCAAAATGGCGGTCATTTTAAAATTTTGAAAATTTCACAATTCTTTTGTAATAAGTATTTTTGAAAATTCGATTTCACTATCGTAATCAATGTCAAAAAGTGCATAAATTAGATTTTCGAATTTCACAAAATCCGTTGAAATTAATAAATTTAATTTGATGGCGGTCAGGGTTCGTTATTGTATTTTCAATGTATTTAAAAATGCTAGTATATGGAGATTTAAATGCTAATTACGTTGAGGAGAGCAGAATTTCAAAAAAATCTCACAAGATAGTTTAAAAAATTACTTTTGGAAATTGTCTTACATCCTGTCAAATGGACATCTGCTTACCGTAGTTATTTACACTCCTACAATTTACTGATTGGCCTTTGAAAAATGTACCACATGCTGCAAGCAGGGCAATGACTTTCTCTGGCCCACTTGGCTCGCCCATCGAACCCCCTCCCCACAACCCTAACTTCACAACTTCTTTATTTTATCACGCCTCGCTTTTCTTAAACGAAACTATTTTATAGCTGGCTGCCAAAAGCGCGACCCAGTTTGGAAAAATAAAATTATTCGTAGGTTAAAGTATTATTTGTAAGCGTTTCTCAAAATCGGCTAAAAATATTTTCGTTCATCTTCATAAATTACCAGAAAACAATAGTGGAAAAGTTTTACAAGTACATCCCCTTTTACAAAATGATTTTTAAAAGAGGCATAAATGTAGCTTAAACTGTTCAACTGAGTTTGGTAGATAACCGGTCTGATTAATTGTAGAAAACAGTTTTTGTGTCGTTTGAATAATAATATTGATAAGAAAATTGTAACAACCCATTAAAACGTATCCTAGAAATCAGGATCAGAGAACATTTAATGGTTCCTTGCATGGTTCTGGGTGCAATAAAAATCTGACTCGAGAGGCATTGACACAAAACTTGGAAATCAGCTACGAGGAAAATACTAAATATGTTTTTTTTTAAAAATTCGGTTTAAGATTTTATTTGCAACAAAAATTGTTTAAATTATCATACAACGTTTTAATTGACAATCAGAAGTAACACAATAACCCAAAATATTTTTTTTCGTTGCGCAAGAAATTTTAAATTTGATACAATTTATATTTTAGTTCATATTTTTCACAATAATTCATGTAATCATCCAATATCCCATCAAGTAAAAAATAAACAACTCGTGTTATTTTAGGCAACAGTAGGTATTTAATATATATTTTTTCTTTCATTTAAAACCAAAAAACCTTCTTATAAATTACCTTATTTTGTTTTTTCGATATATATATATATATATATATATATATATATATATATATATATATATATCGAATCCTTGCCAACAGAATCCTTAAGTATATACAAGGTGTTAAATCAACAACGTCGTGGATCGCACAAGTCAGAATAGACCTACATGACGCAGGAATAGACTCAACAGATGTTGAAGACAGGCGCGCATACAGGAGAAAGATGCTCGGTTGGAAGGTCCCAGAGAATGAAATCCCAAAGAGAGCAGGGGTAAAATGGACGGAGGAGCGGAAGAGGATCCATGGGGACAGGATGAGGGAGGTGTGGAGGATTAGAAGGAACAAGACATGAGTCGGAGTGCTTTGAGTGATCCAACAGGGTCTATGCGCAGATAATATTAATAATATATATATACACACACACGTATGTTTTTATTTTATTTTTACAGAAATCGAGAATCACGATTTCAAGCTTCGTTTTAGCTTGAAATTAATGACTATGAACGCGCAGTAAATGTATTGCAGTTCAAATATATTTTCCTGTTTTATATTTGCCGTACCCAATCAGACAACAAAAACTCAAAATTACTTTATGCTTTGAGTAAGGATTTGTAATTATATATGGGAATCGTATGAAGATATCCAACATTAAAACGGATATAGCCTAATTATGAGCTTTATACAGTTTTTGTTGTTGTTGTTATTTTAAGGCGAAAAGCACATTGAAGCTATTATCGCCTCCCTAAATGTAAGTGTGAGAGTAAAGTGTTAAAGTCGTAAGTGTAGTGTTGTAAGTGTAAGTGTGTGTTAGACTCGGGTACCGCGAGGGACGTCTAAATCCTCTCAATAGTTGCAGCTAATGTGCACTGCCCCTGTGGGGAGCTTTATACAGTGAAACGTCGGTTCTAACGATAAAGCACATACCCGAGACGTGAAAAATCTATGGTTATTTGCGAAAATTTGAAATAACTAAAAATATAGTGACATTACTCAGATGTTAGTTTCATGCTTTGTTATTTGTTCAGATTTTCTGTTACGTGAAGCACTTAAATTACTTGAATTGGGAAAATGAGTGAAATTGTGAATCGGCAATAACAAACTGAGAGTAATTAAAAATACTGTTCGTTTTTGCAGGTCGTCTTTACGTTCAAGTCGTAGAGAAAAGGTTGTGGTTACTCGTCTTTGTATTGGTCACTCCTTTTTGACACATGGATTTCTCATGGGAGGCGGGGTTAGGCCTACCTGTTTGTGAACTTGGCTTAAGGAACCTGCGCCGGTTGTGTGGATTAGGCAGTACTTTAAAGGAAACTTTAAAAGATTACGCTTCGGCTATTGACAGAGTAATAAATTTCTTGCGTCGCTTAAATATATTTTATAAAATTTAATTAATATTTATTACTATTATTATTATTATTATATTATTTTTCCAGACACTATTTACATCCCTGTCTTATTTTATTGTTTAAACATTATAATAATTTATTATATTTTATTAAATATACCTAATCTTTTTACTTTTATGATATTTTATTATGTGTTATAAATTCCTTAAACTTGAGCTATTTGAAATTTGTTTTGAACTTTGGAAAATTCTCTTACTTTGAATTGGATAATTTTATAATTTATAATCTCTTTCCGATCCTGTTTTGGGCGATGATAATCTTTCACGTTTATCGCCCATAACGTTAAGAAAACAAAAATCAGGTTTATACAATAATATTTTACAACACACTATCAGATTTCATTTATAATGTTAAAAAATCGCTACTTCGTTTTTCATAATATGCTCATATATACAACTGGCCGAACGAAGCTATTATATAATTATATATAATATTATTATTATATATATATAATGTATATAATTATATTGTATAATTTAATATAATTAAATTATATTATTAATATAAATTGTTATATTTCAACAAGACAATTCGGCATTCGGTTTGTGTTGTTTATTCATTGGTAACAAAGTTTAGTCAAAACGCATGACCGATTTTTTTAAAATCTTGTACGATATTATCTTTTACTATGTACGAGGTTTGTCCAATAAATACGCGAACTGGTCGAATATGGTGGCCATTACGAAGAGTTAAGCCACGCACACTGGCCTCACGTGTTGTCTGGGACCCAATGAGCCGTCAGTGCTTGGCAGAACGTTACGCTGTGCGGATCTTGCGAGTAGAGTTATTTTTAGTTTTGCATTATTTTTTTGTTCGTCGATATGGAAATTGACCAATTCACTGAACAACGAATTAACATCAAGTTTTTGGTAAAGCTTGGTAAAAATTACCAAGAAATTGCTGAAATGTTGAGAGTTGTTTATGGTGATAATGCTATGAAGAAAACAACCATTTTCAAGTGGATTAAGCGCTTTAAAGAAGGTCGAGAAGACGCCACGGATGATGCAAGAATTGGACGACCTTCAGCCTCTTGTGTGCATGAAAACATTGATCGTGTGCGGCGTCTTGTCCTTACTGATCGCCGAAAAACTGTCCGAATGATAGCTGAAGGACTAAATTTAGGAAAATCAACAGTGCACACAATCTTAACCGAGCATTTGGGCTTAAGAAAGGTTTGTGCGAAAATCGTGCCAAAACTGCTGACTCCGCATCAAAAGTTGAGAAGAGTCGAATGTGTTACTGACTGGAAAAATTCCATGGAAAATAATGTTGGATTCTTAAATAGGGTTATCACTGGTGATGAATCGTGGTTTTTCGAGTATGACCCCGAATCGAAATCGCAAAGCATGGAGTGGAAAGCAACAGGTGAAGCTCGAACAAAAAAATTAAGGAAAAGCCGATCAAAAATCAAAGTCATGCTCCTGGTTTTCTTTGATATCAAAGGTGTTGTTCATCATGAATTCCTTCTTGAGGAAAAAACGGTAAATTCTGAGTTCTACCTTAACGTTCTCAAGCGTTTGAGAGATCGAGTGCGTCGTGTGCGACCACATTTGACTCAAAACGATGGATGGATTCTTCATCAAGACAATGCACCCGCACATTCGGCTTTGATTGTCCGCCAGTTTCTGGCTAAAAATTCAATCACTATCCTTGATCATCCCCCTTATTCACCGGACCTCGCCCCTGCGACTTTTTTCTATTCCCTAAATGCAAAAATGTGATGAGGGGACAGCATTGGGAAGATGTGGACACAATAAAACAAGAAACGACGAGGAGACTGAAAAGCCTGACTTCCGAGGACTTCCAAGGGTGCTTTGAAGAGTGGAAAAGAAGATGGGATAAGTGCTTAGCAGTGAATGGAGAGTATTTTGAAGGGGACAAAATCAATGTAGATGAAATTTTGTAAAATAAAGTTTTTATGACCTTAGTTCGCGTATTTATTGGATAAACCTCGTATGTGTAGGTTATTTGTATTTACTTCCGTTTCAAAATACAAGACTATTTCTATTTAACCATGACTAGTGTAGATGATGGTTATTTCCTGTAATACTGGCTGAACTGCTCGTCTTATCACAATTTTAAGCTCTTCACTGAGAAAGAGGAATAAAGTTCCAGTATCGTTGGTCCAGTAGCGTTTTTTGTAAATATTACGGTTACCATTTGAATAGCGAAACTTTTGCGGGCGCGTCAGAGCGCTGTCATAGAGGGACGGCCAAGGAATTATATACAATATATATTGACCGGGAGGCTTCAAGTGCCTTGAACTACTAGTATATTTGTAATATATTTTTCGTTATGTTTTTGAATTATTTTAGTGAAATATGAAAAACAATGTAGTTTTTTTTACAGTGATAAACGTATATTGGATCTTATGTGTTACTTAGATCGAAATAAAGAAATAATATAAACAATTTTTTTTTAAATCAATTCCTATTTTGTTGCAACACTTATGTTAAATTCTTATAACAATTTCTATAACATCTAAATTGGTCTAGGCAGAATGTTGGAAAGCTTTTCTGCTTACAGTCGTAAGTCCAGATCAATCGTTAACAATTGTTATAACAATTATTGTTATAATAATTTCTAGGCCTAGATGTTAAATTTATATCCTCCTAAATATCGTACATAAGAGAATTTTTTTCTCCAAAAAAAACTAAAATTAATTCATTAAATTAAATTAATTAATTAATATTTGAAAAAAACTGTATTAACATCAAGTGTCATCCACTAGTTAAAAAAAAAATATATATTAACTTTTTTTCAATACATGTGGAAAATAAGTATGAATAAAAAGTATTTTATTAACCATTGAAAATTTGAACAAGATATATATATATATATATATATATATATATATATATATATATATATATAGAGAGAGAGAGAGAGAGAGAGAGAACTAATAGTAGGAATTGAAAAAATGTTGTATAAAGCATATTGTATTATAATGTGAAAATATTATTAAAAGTGCCTTTTCTCGCTGCAAGTATAATGGTTAATAATATTTCATGATGTACATCATTTGCGAACAAAAAAGTATTTGGGGTTTCAACCAAAGGTTCCCTGTGTGTGCGCGCGCGCGTGCGCGTGCGTGTGGGCACGCAAATGTGTTTTTTTTGTGAACGTGTTGTGTTGGTATTTGTGTGTGTGTGTGTGTGTGTGTGTGTGTGTGTGTGTGTGTGTGTGTGTGTGTGTGTGTGTGTAATACACTTTCCAAATGGTGACCGTTCCAAATTTTAAAAAATGGTAAATTATTTATCGTGCACCTGTTTCAAAATCAAATTTCAACCAGCGTGAAAATCAGCACGAAACTGTTATTTTTTTCTCAAGTTCCGTTTGAAATCGCGGCGGTCAGGGTTTATTTATTCATACCGCCATATTTGTTTATTTTTTTAACGATTTATTCTAAATCTGATGAACAGGTATTAGGGACATTATCTCGATTTTAAAAAGATATCTATTGTTTTAGTCGTATATTTTTAAAAGTTTATATCACAATATTAGTGAAAGTTTGTGCACGTGTTGTGTGTGTGTGTGTGTGTGTGTGTGTGTGTGTGTGTGTGTGTGTGTGTGTGTGTGTGTGTGTGCGCGCGCGCGCGCGTGTATGTTTCTATACACTTGTGTTTGTTAATTTGTGTGTATAATCTTAACCACCCTTCCAAAAAAAGTGATCTATAGGTCAGGGTCAGCGTTCCTCAACAGCCTCGAGCCTGTATCGTACCACGATGGCCATTATAATGGCTGATAATAAAAACGGAATTTCGCTAGTAACTGATATAATCGATAATTAGTATTTAATCGACACGAGCACATCGACAAAAGGTAAAAATAATTATGTATATATAGGTAATACGGCCTACAGCACTGTACAGACAGACTAGGAAAATCTGACGTTGGCATAGAAACAGCTGGGGCGCGCATGCGCGGAGGATGCTGCCCGGCTGGTGCTCCTCTCTGCCTGATCAATAGACATGATGGTCCACGGCTGTGCTTATAGTCCATCAAGGTAAAATCCCAACAGGTATGTATGCATAGTACACTGATTCATCTAATTTTATATAGAGTTGTAAACATGTAATTGGAACATTTGTTTTGGTAACTATTTCCATGTATCGATACATATTTATCAAACAGTCGAATTAAACAATACTGCATACATTTGTTATTAAACAATATTGTTTGTTTTTTAAGGATTTTTTCAAAGAAAACATATTTTTAGATTTACTTAGCGTGTAAAGTTACAATAGGTTGTGTATACGGAATTAAGTTTAAATTATTTTAATTGTTAAAAAGATTAACTATATTGATAAGTGTATCGTAATGTTTTACGTTGTTTTACAATATTTTACCGTTCAAACTCGGTTTTTGAATTTATCAATATTAATACATTGTTATAAAGTGTCTCAATGCCGGAAAAAGCGGTTGCATTTTATTTATTTAATAAAGAAAACAATACTGAAACAGTTTGATGTCTTGAACCGATTTTGTTGAAACACGATATTTATGGGTGTGTACCATTGTATATTTTGTAAGAAAATAAATCAAAATTAAAAAAATAGAAAATGTTAACTTAAATAATGTTACATTAAGTTTTTTTTAAATCGCTTTTAATATCTAACTATACGCATAAAATAATTAAATTACTAAAATTAACTATTTTAGTAATTATTAATACCTGTAGTTGATTTATATGTGTAATTTAGAATGTTGTGTCAGTTTTCCTTGTTACGGAAAAGGGGAAGGGGTATTTTGGCATGCTAGTGCGCCATGGTATCTGGGCGCGGGGTATTTGTACAACGGACTTGAAAAGGATCAACAAATTTAAAAACAATAACACAAAAATGTTGTGTCACTGGTTGTAAGAATTAAAATACTTTAAACAACAAAACTATCGTAATATAAATAAAGTGAAGGGGAAGGGCTATTTTGGCATGCAAGTGTGCGTGTTATCTGGGCGCGCGGTATTTGTACAACGGACTTGAAAAGGATCAACAAATTTAAAAACAATAACACAAAAATGTTGTGTCACTGGTTGTAAGAATTAAAATACTTTAAAAAACAAAACTACCGTAATATAAATAAAGTGAAGGGGAAGGGCTATTTTGGCATGCTAGTGCGCCGTGGTATCTGGGCGCGGGGTATTTGTACAACGGACTTGAAAAGGATCAACAAATTTAAAAACAATAACACAAAAATGTTGTGTCACTGGTTGTAAGAATTAAAATACTTTAAAAAACAAAACTACCGTAATATAAATAAAGTGAAGGGGAAGGGGTATTTTGGCATGCAAGTGCGCGTGGTATCTGGGCGCGGGGTATTTGTACAACGGACTTGAAAAGGATCAACAAATTTAAAAACAATAACACAAAAATGTTGTGTCACTGGTTGTAAGAATTAAAATACTTTAAACAACAAAACTATCGAAATATAAATAAAGTTAGTGAATTGTGCTTGAAACAAATAAACGCATAACGGTGTAAAAAATTGAATTATAAGAAACCAAAGATAAATAAATAGTGCATAAACTTTCTTTAATGTTGCAAAGGGAAATCCAGTTCTAAAACATCGAATAATCGTGCTAATTTTTCAACAGAAGTTCATCAGATATACAAAAATTTTGGTCATTTATGGAGACGTCGGTTATACACAACGTATGCCGGTGTACCAAATTTGAAATGAAAGAATATTTATATTCAGAGTAAATTGAAAAACAAAAACAAACCTTGACCACCGTCAAGTTATTTTCCGTAATTTCAAATTGAATTTGATGAAAGTTTATAAGTTTGTGTCGGTTTTAACGCTAATTACAAAGGTAAAATTAGATTTTAAAACATTTGCAAGATATATAACTTATGATTACTTCTTTTTTTGGATTTGAAAAAGCCACGACTTTGAAATTATTAACGAATTTTCCTGGCTAACAAATCTGTTCAAGGTACGACCAAAATCGATGTTCGAGCCAAGTTTGAATCGAATCAAAAAAAAATTGCGAAAGGGACGCGCGCGCACACACACACACACACACACACACACACACACACACACACACACACACGTACACGCACAAACACACACATACACACACGCACGCACACATACATACATACACACACACGCACACACACACACACACACACACACACACACACACACACACACACACACACACATACACACGTACACACACACACACACACACACGCGCGCGCACACACACACACACACACACACACACACACACACACACACACATACACACACACACACACACACACACACACACACACACGCGCGTACACACACGCGCGCGCACACACACACACACGCGCGCACACACGCGCGCGCGCACACACATACACATACACACACGCACACACGCACACGCACTCACGCGCGCACACACACGCACACACGCACAAACGCACACACACGCGTGCGCACACACACACACACACACACACACACACACACACACACACACACACACACACACACACACACACACACATACAAACATATACACAGACACACACTACAACTAATAAAAAGTGTGTTATCGTTTATAATAACCACTTAAAACGTGATAGAGATCGGCGGTTTATTTAAAGGTCTAGGTTTTACTATGATGGCATATCCACTAGCTGATTCTTAACGGAATTCCTTTGGAGATATGAGCTATTGGAGCAGCTATCATTGTAAGTCTTACATCCGGGATCTTGAAATGAGTCCGATCCTGATTATTTTTTGAAGGGTCGTTCGAACAAAAATAAGATTTTGTCAGTTATTTTCAGAATTTTATCCATTTGTCGTCAGATTCGTTATATTAAAAGGCATGCAAGTTGAGTAACGCGAATTTAAATAAGTGTATGCAAATGTGTGGTTTTATTTAAACAAACCGCAATACACATACTTTCTACGCGATAGTGGTATTACATATAATGTATAGGTCCCCGACTTGACGGACAAAACGTTACTTTCTGTGCAAATTCTTTAAACTTGTGACATGTTCGCGTGTATGGCATTTCATTTTGCAATAAATAATAGACAAGACTACTTGCGTGCAACAATCCCTTCTGAACCAAACTGTATCGCTGCCGAGCGGGCATATTTATAAAAACTGTACGACTGATCGATTCTTACAAAATCGTTTGCTGTTGATTTAATAATTTTACAATTTTGAAATGAAAACATTTTTGAAACCACAATTTTACCTTGTTTTTGGATTGTAAGACGTTTCGTTTTAACGGTTAGACGCTGGAGTGGCTATAAACATCATTGACATTCGAACCATAAGGCTGGGTGTCCAGCAAGTGCATAATTGCCAGCAAGCGCGGACTATGCATTCAAAACGTAATATATTGCTTTTAATATAAGTGCGGCCATTGAAAGCGTAACGGAGCTGAGCGGAGTGAAGCGGCGTCGCTGGGCTCCGCTCCGAGTAGCTTCGACTGTGTCTAGGTCCCTGTCTAAGCTGACTCCGCTTCCCTCTCCACGCTGACCACGCCTCCAAACGTATTATTTCTCGTTACCTAGGTTACTGTTGCTTAGGTTACGGATAGTAGTCCCATAAAATCAATAAGCATCCGAACATTACATCCGTAAAATCCGTTACATTAGACCTAAATATTTAGATTTAAAAGATACAAATGCGTTCTTTAAACTGACTGAACTCTGTTTCTGGTTGCCGTTTGTTATTCCGCTCCGCATTTGGTTTAACAGTTTTAAATGCGCATCGCATCGGCATAACAGTTTTAAATGCGCATTGCATCGGCATAACAGTTTTAAATGCGCATTGCATCGGCATAACAGTTTTAAGCTGAAAATTTTTTTTTTTTTTGATTTACTAACGTGTGATACATTAAATAGATGTAGAATTCAATTTAGAATCGATCTGCGTTGTGGGTTTTTCAAAACTCGCATTATTTTTGGAGTTACCTACAATTTTTTTCCGATTTTCAGACAAATATTTTTCGATATATCTTGATTGTGTTCAGTATAATGATCTGTCTTCTCTAGCTTCGTCAATTCTACTTTTCTTGACGCGTTTCGTAGAACCTCCATCTTCAAAAACTATATCTATAGTTTTAAGAAGAATTGTATAAAGAAGAATTGAATACACTTTTCCAAATAGCAGTGAACAACGATTATGATTTGAAAACTATAAGAAATCTGTTACTAAGAATTAAAAGAAAAAGAGAGGAAGAAAACAGCGATAAAAGAGAGGATAAAAACGAAAATGGGCTAAATTAACATATACGGGGAAAGAGGCATATAAATTTAAGAATATTTTTAGAAAATATGATATAGACATAGCAATGGCTACAAATAATACATTTTTAGAACATTTTAGAAAACTTGGAAATTTTTAAATCTAAATTAAAGGGAGAAAACGTAATAAATGAACAGATATCGTCGCAAGCAGATATTACGTTTAAAAATTTAAAAATTTGAACAAATTAACAGGAGGGACGACCGTTAAAGAGAAAGTTTGAAATAACGAATCAGAAGCGAGCGAAAACGTATGATTTTGAAGAGCCAATCAGAAGCGAGCAGGTCAGCTTTAATGTACACGTGTTGAATAGATTTGTCAACAACACGGGTACGAGGTGGAGATAGGAAACTATAAATAGGACGGGCCATAATATCGGTGACCAGTATAGATATAGTTTTTGAAGATGGAGGTTTTCCGAAACGCGTCAACGAAAGTAGAATTGACGAAGCTAGGGTAGGAAGATCATTATACTGAACACAGTGATAAAAATCCTAGCAGAAAAGAAGAAGCATATAAAAAGAATATATCTTGATGTACGATACCATAATTTGGTGTAGAATTTAATTTAAAATCGATTTGTGAAAAAATCAATTCGATACCTATAACGGTTACCGAGTTATGAGCGTTGTAATGCTAAACAAACTGCTTCATTTTAACATTTCTCAGTTGGCAGGTTGCAAGCCTTTTTTTAAACGCTTATTTCACACCTTGTCTATATAATTAGCAATTTGAAGTAGCAGTGAAATTATAGTCGAAAGTTTATATTTTCAAGTGGTGTTTTTGTCTTTTAAATATCACTTATAGTTCTTGAGTAATCTTCACCTGAAACCATCGATTCTCGTGTTTCGCAAAACGTCAACTTCAATGTTTTTAAGAAGCGTTATTACAGTAACCTAAAGGAAAATTGGTTAAAGATTTTCGTTGGAGAACAAACTATTGATTCAGCCAATATGGTAAGGTTTTGAATCGAGATGATGAAATGTGCACCGATCCTGACATTTAAAACACGTTTTTTAGGAGTCGGTGATAAAGGAATGAATCCTATTTGAAACAAAACGTGACACAATAATTGTTAGTAACAGCTTAAACACATTTGTTACGCAAAATCCGTTTCCAAATGGTGGCTGAAATAAATTCATAATTAAAAAAATTGATTTCCTCAAAAGAAACCAGCATTAAAATTTCAAATTAGGATTTTAAGTTTTAAAAAAATAATTAAAAATCATTTAGCCTCTTAACTCAGTCGAATAAAACGCGGACGTTCAGTTCCAAATTTCGAAGATTTGATCCTTGTTCGATGGTGCCATCAGATTCAAAGCCCGCTTGTTTCAGTCGTAACTTTTCCCGACAAAAATAAGGCCAAAAACTTCTAACGAGGCAAAAAATACGATAATCAGGATACATGTTCGTGATTTCGTTGAAATTTTTAAAATTTTAAATGCTTCTTATGCGTGATTTTAACAAAACGTGATCCAGCGACGGTAATGTATAACAATAAAAGAAGTTATGATTCATGAAAAAATAGCTGCTATTTTGGAACGGGTATTTAGAGGTTTATGAACTTGTTAACCATTTATCTATTGTTTAAATAACCTATAACCGGTTTCTATAACAGTTATTCATTTATTTAATACATCATTAAACTTAATGTTTAATTAAATCATCAATTTCAGTTTCTATAACAGCTGTTAGCTCTTAACCGAAGATTAAATATTTTGTCCCAATGTCAATTAAATATTTTGATTGTAGATTAATAATTATTGAAGCGAAGTTTTAATGTTAGTTTTTGCGAGAGGAGTGAACACAAAAAAGTCTGACGAACGGAAGAATGTAACGGAAATATGAAACGAACGAGAGAACGAATATCAACTCTCTATTTTTGCTCTTTCCTTTTCTTCCTCCTTTTCGATATTAGTAAACGCATATTAAATGAAAACGTAGATGAAACGTAGTAGTTTAGATGAAGAATTAACAGAAATAATTGGGTTGTTTTTAAGTATTACAGTTTAATTCAAATTAATAATTTTTCGAAGAATTCAAGATTTAGGTTTAGTAAAGAAGGCTACATTTTAAGCCTAAACTAATTTAAAAGTATGTGTCCCACACTATAACTATAGGTGTGCCTCTTTTCCCAAAAAATTAAACTCAAAAATGTATCACACAATGTAAACAGTAACAACAAATAAGGACGAACACAATCATCATAACCTAAAAGCTACATGATATGTCGATCGTATGCTTGAAAAGAGCTATTTTTCTTCAATTAATCTTTCAATGAGAGGTTAATTGGAGATTATAACAGAATGCACAATCTAATTAGCCTAGCATTTGCTACTAGAGCATTACCCTAACCACGACGACGGCCATTTTTACATGTCATCCCCGCAGGGGGGTGCAGATTAGCTGCACCTATTGAGAGGATTTAGGCGTTCCTCGCGGTACCCGAGTTTAACACACACTTACGCTTATAACACTACACTAACGACTTTAACACTTTACACTCACACTTACATTTAGGGTGGCGATAATAGCCTCAATGTGCTTTTCGCCATAAAATGACAAAAAAAGCATTACCCTAAATGTCCCAGAATCTGGCTTTTTTGAGTGACAAGTTGGGTTTTTGCGTATCGCATTAGTTTTAGAAGAGAATCCCAGCTTGCGATATTATATTTTTTTGTTTTTCATTACGAAGTATAAAAAACAGAGTGATCGTGAAAAACATTAACTAAGCTTTTAATGGACATTTATGTTTACAGAATCGCTTAAAGCAAACATGTGGGTTTGTTTGTGCACGCGCGCGCTATGATTGTATGTACAAGGTGTGTTCAGAAAGTAACGAGAATTTTAATTTTTTGAACAAAATATTTATTTATTCTGGCGAGGGTGACAACTCATCCCGTCTGGTGAGCAACGCCGGCACTAACCTGCAGATCTGCGCTGCGGCTTTGTTCACCGACACTTGAAAGTCAAATCAAAGATTAACAAAACTTTCTCACATTTAATAAAATTGTTTTAAAAAATTGGCGCTGACGTTATGAGCACGTATGAAGATTTTCAACTTAAACCAGTGTGGTAAATTTTGGACAGAATACGGGACGGAAATAAACCATATCGATATTTTAGTTTTTCGTTCATACGAGGGGTGTTCAGAAAGTAACGAGAATTTTAATATTTTGAACAAAATATTTATTTATTCTTTTACATCGATATTGTCGCTTTCAAAATAGTTCAAAATTGGGATTATGCACTTGTGCCAGCACTTCTTCCAAACCTCGAAACACTTCTCAAACTCGATCTTTGAGATAGCCTTTAGTTCTTTCAGCGATGCGCTTTTAATGTCATCTACGGCTGTAAAACGACGGTCCTTTAAGGTTCTCTTTATTTTTGGAAATAGCAAAAAGTCACACGGAGCCATGTCTAGCGAATATGGAGGCTGGGGCATCGTTACAGTACTGTTTTTGGCCAAAAATTCACGAACAAGCAATGAAGTATGAGCTGGTGCATTATCGTGGTGCAAAAGCCATGAATTGTTTTTCCACAGATCCGGGCGTTTTTTTCGGATTGCTTCAAGCAAACGGCGTTGATCTTGTAGGTAGTACTCCTTATTGACTGTTTCACCTGGTGGCAGGAATTCATGATGCACTATGCCATTAATATCGAAGAACACAGTGAGCATAACCACCTCCAGGGAGTTCGTCATCTTCAACATCTTCACGGCCTTCTTGGAAACACTTATACCACTCGTAAACTCTTGCTTTACTCATAGCAGACTCACCATAGGCCTTTGTTAACATTTCACACACTTTTTTACACTTTATTCCATTTTTTACGCAAAATTTGATACAAATTCTTTGATCCATTTCTTTTATCTAACGAAAATCGCCGAGCTCATAAAAACACGTCTAACCTTAGTGGCTGTCACAGACAAAGTCAGCAATGAAAAGTTTTATCATACTTCAAGGGCATGTATACCAACATAAAAAAAATGTTTGATAATCGAACTCTCCAAGCCCGCGAAATGTAAAAATTCTCGTTACTTTCTGAACATACTTCTTACGTTTACGATAGCGCGCGCGCTTGAATCGCTGGAAACTAAAGTATTAATCACTACCATTTTCCCAAAAAAATTTTTGTAAGCCTTTTTTTGTAAAAGAAAGTGTTAAAAACGGCTCTAACTATTTTAATGAATTTTTACTGGAATGTAGATATCAAAACAAAACGTATAGCCACAAAAAAATGTTTGTTCCGTGCCATCGAAAAACAACTGAAATATTGGTAAATTGATGCATAAGATTTTGATGAAATTTTGGTGTTATGAAGCTTCGTGATTCAAATAAAAAAAAAATTAAGAAAACAAATTTACAGTTAGGGAATAAAATTTCTAAAAAAACAAACCGCCGTCGTATTTTTAATTTACTCTGGAACCATTTTTTTTTAATTTACTGCACAAAATCGAGTTATAAATATTCATAAACGTCAAAATTTCGAGCGAAATGTATAAAACCGATTTAAAAAACTATTACGTTTTCCTCATATTTGCCGGATTTTTTGTAAAAATACTTCAAAGTAAAAAAGCGTGTGTATCTTTAATTTTATACAATTTATTTAAAAAAATTGTATCCTCGTAAAATATATAACCGGAAGCGTTATAATCACTTCTTAAATAAAAGTACATCTCCAAATTAAAAAAAAATATTTTTTTAAAGGACCATTTATTAAGTCCCCTCCTAATTTGTTCCCCACTATAATTCTGTGGTTATACAGTGAAGTGAGGCAATTGGTGTTATCCTGAAAACATTAATCAAATCTACAAAAAGCTGTTTGCGAAGGGCGTGGCAGTTTGGAATCATTTGTCTAACTCCGGCGGGCACTCTGCTGCCTGGATTTACAGACTTAAACAAGATACAATGTGTCGCGAAAATACGGTAACATTGTTTACAAGGTGTTTTAAATGTCACTATACGAAATGTAAGGAAAGTAAGGTGATTGTGAAAATAAATTTGTAAACGATTTCAAGACGATTTAAAGTTGACTGCAAAGTTCTTATGCGATAGTACTAGAGACGCTTACAAGAAACAATAGAATTCTAACTTTTTGAAATTTGTATCGTTGTTATTCTCAAAATTTAGAGGAAGATGCACCTTCAAAGATACTAATGGAGCCCAGCACGTGAAGCACAAATTTGATAATTTGATCAAAAAGTAAATGGTTTAACAACGCATTTAACTCAAAAAAGTATTTTTTTTATTAAATTTTTGTCTAAATATATTAGTGATTTTGTTAGTGATAAGTTTGAAAATTCAGACTAATGCGGAGCTGCACTCAGCTGAGACGAGCTGTGCGAGCTGAGTGGAATGAAAGTGAACGGCAACCGGAAGCGGAGTTTAATGAGCTTAGAGAACGCGTGTGTATTTATTTAGGCCTACCGTAACGGACTCCAGGAAACTACTATGTTTAAAAACCGTAACCCAGGTAACGAGAAATATATTTGAAGGCGTGGTCGGCATAGTGGAGTCAGCTTCAAAACCGAACCTAGACAGAGTCTAAACTACGCCGAGCGGAGACCAGCGACGACGTTAAGCTTTCAGTGGCCGCACTTACATTGAAAACAATAGTTAGTTTTCGAATGCGTAGTTCGCTTCGGTCAGCGCAACTCCGAATTATCACCCGTTAAACTGGTGGTAAAAATTTTAAATTATTTAAACTTAAAGCTTTATGTGATACAGACCGAAAACCACAATTAAATGTAAAAAGTAAATTATTTGGGAGTCAATAGATTAATAGTAAAATATAAAATAAATTAAAAAATGTGTTGAGTCAAAGTATGGGGAAACGGAAATAAAGAAACTGTATTATTCAATAAAAAAAATGTTGCAGTCGCATAACCGCCGACAGAAGTGACTATTTCTTATCACGGGTTATGGCTATATATTTTACACCACAAAATAAAATTTATAGTCGACTTTGAAAATCATGAGTACGTTCATTTCGGTTTAATATATTTCTAAATACAATATTATATGATTTTATGGTTTTTTGCCAAGACATAGGTTATTGCTACTCGACACTAGAATAGGCTATAACTGACTATGGGAGAAACACGGAGTCCCAAATGTATTCCTGCTACTCAATATCTGACCCTGTGACTTATTAATTGTCAATGGAAACTTCAATGGAAACTGCAATCTTTTAATTTTGGAAGGCAGGTTGTTTGGAATTATAAGATCGTTTCAATTAAAATCATTGCAAATATAAGCTTATAGTCAATAATTTTATAATAAATAATAACAGGGATTCAGATTTTTAAAACGGGAATACATCTATGTCCATCTCAGGTACCTAAACCATGTTCATTTTAAATTTCATCTCAATCGGTCCAGTAGTTAATGTGTGATTGAATAACAAACAAAAACACACACATAAACTTTCAAATTTAAAATATTATATTAAGAAGTATAAAATATTATTAAAACGTCACTGTTGTAGCCTACAGTTAACACATATCACAAAACTGAATACTAAATAATTCAGTTGTACTAGGTAAGTAGTATAATGGCATTTAAATATTTATTATTCACACCTACCAATATATAATAACGTATAAAACGTCACTGTTACACAGTTAACACTTGTCATAAAACTAAATACTAAATAAAGTTGGACTAGGTACGTAGTATAATGGCGTTTAAAATAATTTAAATATTTATTATTCACACCTACCAATATATAATAAACGTATAAAACGTCACTGTTACACAGTTAACACTTGACACAAAACTAAATAATTAAGTTGGACTGGGTAAGTAATATAATGGCGCGAACATACAAGTTTTCACTTAAATATATATAAGAGCGTGATGCGTGACGGCAAACTGAATTTTTTTCCGTGCAAAACATACATCCATACCCCGCCATAAGAAGTATTCACTTCAAACAAGTAGAATCTAAGCGACTAAAGGATTAAGAAGAGAAGGAAGCCAAACGCATAAAAGTTGAAGAGAAGAAGGTAATCAGATGTCAAAAGAAAGCAAGTGAATGAAGACGAACTCCGAAAGCACGAGGAATAGAAGAAAGCCAGGCGTCTAACGACGAGAGGAAAGAATCCAAACGTTTGAAAAGGGAAGAAAAGTTGTATGAACACCTAGTAAAGATCAAGGAAAAGATCACCGACACCACCAAAATGAAGTAAGGAAATGCAACGATGACATCGTGAGGTGTGAAGGCGACCTCAAAAGGAAGATCATTTCAATTAAGATCAGCTATACGTATTGGAAGAGAACTAGAGTCAACAATACCTACCAGATGTTTACAAATGACATGAATAAACTCACAGAAAAAGTCCAGGCAGTATATAGGTTGAAGGTTGGACAAGCACGCTTAGGAACATCATCTACGTCGATCGTCACCATTAAGAGAAACGCGAGAAGATCGAGATTTGGTAAAACCTTTGTGACATTCCTGTCCTGTTTATTAAAGATATATAGATACAATATTAGAGTAAATAAACCCGATTTTAAAAAGATTGCAAATGAAGGTCATAAAAAAAGTAAGTGACAGGAACGTGGTCGTGCGTGGTGCAACTCGATTCCGACGAGAATGGCGACTTCAAAATTAAATTCTCCAAAACCTGCTAGAAATTTGTCGTTAACTCAGGTGTGATTCTCTAGCTCCTTCCAAAAAGTTTTGCAAAATGATTAGTAAGGCGGTACATTTAAATCCACCAATACACAGGAAAATGTCTCATTTTTAGATAATGCGGCATTTCGATACCCGGAAACAAGTTGCAAGTATGGACCGAGCGAGAGAATCCGGTATTTAGGGGCATATGAACCGATAACAGTAGAGATGAGGTTAGAGTAAGATGGGAACGATATCAACCCATAACAATTCATGGATATTATACCCTAAATCATATGTAAGTACCAATTATAAAACCTGGAACCATACAGCCAAAACCCTGAACATGGATTATCAGAATTAGGAAGGGCATAAAGCGACATCCAAAAATGTGCGTAAGTATATTTGGGTCCTAAAATCGCGAAGCGAACGATGAATAGCGGTGGTTGGAACGTTTAAGTTTACCAACCTCTGCACACGCGCATGAGTGTTTGTCAATGAACATATATTATTTAGCTTATCACCTACCGTTCTCAAAAATGTACACTAATGGATGTTTTACCCTTGTTCAATGGTTTTGTTAATTATAGGCTTGTTATTAGATAGAAAACCAAACGAACTTCAACAATTTACAACTCTGTCTTTTTTATAAAAACTTACAATTTTTGAGTTACGTTTATTAAAAATCTTTCAATGACCGGTATTTTAAAAAAGTTGATCATATTTTTAAAACTATGTCTTCACACTACTGAGTACAGTGCAAAATTCAACTCAAACGGTAAGAGTAGCTCTTTCCGCCTCTAAAAACCGGATGGCCACTAAACACGGAGCGACTACATTGAAAATCGAACCTGCTGTTTTAATGTAACTGCGACCACTGAAAGCGTAATTGAGCTCAGTGGAGGCAAGCAGCGTTGCTTGACTTGACGCGTAACTTCAACTAAGTCTAGGTTCGGTTATAAAGCTGATTTCGTTTCCCCCACCACGCTGACCACTCCTCCAATCTTACGTTACCTATGTTAACGTTTTTAAACATAGTAGAATCCATTACTGTAAGCCTAAATATTTAGATTTAAAAGACACTGACTGAACTCCGCTCAGCTCAGCCCAGCTCCGCTCCTTATTGGCCAAATTATTTAGTGGAAAAATTTCGGATAGTTGGTAAAAAAGCGTTTCATAGACAATTCTACATAGGTACGGACATTTTTCTTTATATTGATCAGAAAAAAACGCATGTAGAGGTATTACTGTCATCATGAAACATTCTCTATACCGTACGACGAAGTCTAACTCAATTTTCAGTTGGATTAGGTTGGCAGGCTTGACGTTTAATTCCATTTGGTCATCGTGATTTTCATTAGCGACAGCCAATCAATGGAAGTGAATTATTAAAGATGTTTAACGGCGCGGAACCTCCCCCTCGCCCCAACCTCCCTTTCTAATTTGATTAATACGCGATTATTGTTCTTAACAGCTCTAACGTCATTAGTACCCGTATATTAGGCAATTGTATTAGTTACCAACTAAACGGCAAAAAATTTAAGTTCTGAAAAGGTAAACCGTCCAAAGTATACTAATACAGTTCTAAAACAGCTTGGACAAGTTCGCTGCCCCAAAACAATCCGATTAAAGTGTTCGAAATAGCGGCCATTTTGACCTTCAAACTTTTAAAAAATGATAGGCTAATTTTTGTCTTGTATTAAAAATGTTTTCATCATTGAAACTGGCATAAATGATCATTTTAAACTTTCAATTTACATTGAAAATATTAAAATAATTCGACGACGGTTGTATTGTCAATGTAAATTAAAAAAAACGAAAAATTTTCAAAAACTTACAAAATAAAAATACTTTATACTTTATTCGCTTCTATTACGTCCGCGAGGTAGCTGTGCATTGCGGTAATTATAGGCTCACATATTTCCGAACAATCCATTAAAAATACTTCATCTATGTACAAATTTTAAAATTGGGTAAACCGAAATAATTAAATTTACAAAATAGAGTTTCTACTAGTTTTTCTTGGGATATTAGTGCACCCTAGGAGAGAACAAGGGGCCCCTCATAATCTAACCACAAAGAAAAATAAAGAGATTAGATTATAGCTGCCTATAACTAAATTAAATTTCGGTATTTATGTAGTTTATGTAGTTTTTTTTCAAATAGTGATCTTTCATTATTCCTTTTTGTTTTATTGTATACCTTATTGTTCATCCACGGGAAGTAATTTTTTAAAAATGAATTACGATTTTAGTTAGTTTTTACACTGCATAAACGCATTAAATTGCATACACTGATTTACGGGTTATGTGCGTTATTATTAACTACATGTACTTACTGTTAATGCTCGTTATACACATTCTGACAGCCATTACTAAATGTTAAGTAATGTTTATTTCTTTTTTCGTTAATTCGTTCTTGTAATGAAAACATTGTTAAAATGGCTTCTGCTACTTGTAAATTTTGCTATTTGCCATTTTTTTTTATTAGATTCACCATCCAATAACCGTGTCAGGTAATTAGTACTTCTTTAAAAAAAAGTTGTTTTAGCGATCAAAAACACGTTACATGTAACTAGTTTAATTAAATAGCCTTTTCACTCAACAACCGTGTTAGTTAGGTCATGGATATTTTTTAATAAAGGTGTTTTTATCACCCAACAACCGTGTCAGTTAGGTTTTGAGTTTTTTTTGTAACCAATGGTTTTTATCACACAACAACCGTGTCAGTTAGGTTTTGAGTTGTTTTTTTTTTGTAACCAAGGTGTTTTTATCACCCAACAACCGTGTCAGTTAGGTTTCTGAGAATTTTGTTTTAAATAATGTATTTTTTATCGTTTTAGCGATTAAAAACACGTTATCTACTTTCGCGCGGTAGCAATTTTGAGGTTATGCGGATCACTTATATTTTCTATTTGTAACGTACTTCTTGTGCTTTTTATATTTTCGATTATTGTTTTTGGTCATGTTATAATTTTGTAATAATAATTTTGTGTTTAGCGAAAAATCGAAAGCAACCTATACTGCGTACTTATCTAAATTTTTAAAGAAACGTATTTTTCACTTTTAATTCAGGTATAGGGTAATACAAACAATAATGTTGTTTTGTCATATTAATAAAGTGAATAACTTTACCACGCTTCTAAAACACGGTTTATACAATTTTACTTTATTTTTGTCATGTATAAAGAATTATAACACAAGACAGTGAACAAAATTTGAAATATTTTAAAAAAATTACTGGTTCAAAGTATAGAAAAAACCAGATGGCGGTCAGGGTTGTTTTTCTTCTTTTCTATTCGTTTCCAATTAATGTCTTTTATTTCAAATTTGCCAGAATGACTTTGGTTATGATTCTGAACAAAATTTGTGTGAATTCTGATGAAACGATTTTGAGAAACTAGGACGATTCTTCGGTTTTCGCGATAGCTCCTGAATTGGATTTTTCAAAGGGGCACATACGTTTGGTTTTGGGCACATATGAACTGAAACTTGAAAAAGATTGTTATCCAGCGGAATCCATTTAACCGTTTTAAAATGGCGGCCATTTCAAATCTTTATAAAATCACAACTTTTTACATTTGAAATAATTTTGCTGAATGAAATGGGAAATTAAATATTATTTTTGTACGTAAAAGTTGTGATTGGTACGTTTTTAAATAATATAAAAATGTACTAAAATATAATAATTTTTGAACTATCTTTTTTGTGATGGTTTCAACCGGATTTCCCGTTATACTGAAGGGTTACTCCAAAACCTGGATGGCGTCCCGGGTGCGCTGTTGTCTTAGCGTGATAACAACAAATAGGCATACACTGGCTGTAAATTCAGACGTATTTGCACGTAGACTGCCACAGGATGGCAAGATTATAGCAACCTGACACGGCATCCGTGTTAAGTGTTAGACAAAGATTGTGAATCGACCTCATGTCCTACTGAACTGAACCGAAACAAGGTTCGCAGGTTCGAATTTGTTTTGTGCCGTCATTACTACAATTGGATCAAAATAAAAGCTTAAATTACAAAAAAATGTGTTTAAATGTGTATCATAATTTCGATCCGATTTTACGTAAGCTTAAAATAAAAACAGGTAAATAGCGTGCACTATTTATTTATCCAGCAAAACCCGTTCATTGAATACAAAATGGCAGTCCTGAAAAATTTTTACCGTACAAGTTCTACAAAAAATTTTAAAAAACAGTTGAGATATCTGAGATCCTCAATTACATACCTAATGTAAATATAAGTTGAATTGTGCAATATTGATTAGATGATACGCTAAATAAACAGCTGTTCGGAAGGAACGATTGAGACGACCGACGAGTCTGTTCTGGAGTGAGGCTAAGTCTAGTTCGCGCAAGGCTACTGCGCTTAGATAAGTGAAATTGTGCATCGTGATTTTGGATATAGAACATTCTCGCGAACACGCGAACGTCATACATTTCCTGCGTAAGGCCTATTTTTTTTTGTAGTGCCAGTAAGGAGAGAATTTTATAAAAAAAAATTGACAGTGCGAACTTGGGTGTTTTCACCGATTTTGTAGCTCCATTCTCAAGAAAAGAAATATCGGCTAACATGGGGGGGGAACCACTAAACTCTGATTAGCTGAAAAAAAAACAATCGACCTGTTTCATACCATTAAAGTCTGTATCTGTAATTCATTTTTTTTCATTAATATATTTTTGTAACGGGCCCTGGTGTATTATTTTAGTTAGTCATAGTGACGTCACTAATAATATTATTTGTTACTTTTAGTGAACCTTATATCTTCCAGAAGAATAGATTTTAGTTCAAGAGTTAGTCTTGTTTTGTTAAAGTTTGTTTTTGTTGATAACTGACATCCGTAAGATTATAGTTATATTCCAAAAGGTTGGTGAAGATTTAAGTTTAGTTTTTGAGTTTAAGTTTAATTTTGATTTTTGTTTTTGTTTGCCTTGCTGAAAGTTGAACTAATTTATCATTATAAATGTTCTTTCCTTTAATTATTTTTTCCTTTCAACATTGTACGAAAACAGAAGTAATTAATTTAAATATTTTTTTCCTGTCACTATTTACTTAATGTGTCATATTAAAAAAAAACAAGACAATTATAAATTTTAGAAAAGCAACAACTTTGATTTCTTCGGTCACCCTGAGCATTGTAACCTCGCACAGGCATTCTCGTTGTCTTGGCCTAAACAATGCGATATAAATTATATTAAAATTAAAGACAACGTTACGCTCAACTTGTTCAATGGTTCATTGAAATAAGATACAAAATTAGCTATGGTCCACACCCCTTCTCCTCTGTAGCTAGCCAACAATTAAAAATTTATTACGGGAACGTAATATAGTTTTTCATTTTTCAACGCTTTTTTACGATGGTGAAATCAGATTTTCAAAAAATGAATATAAAAAAATATTAAAATTACGTATGTCTAATTTAATCTGTTTAATTATCTATTTCTTAGTTAGGGGAACAATGTAATAAAGTACAGATGGCTGATCACGTGTACCAACACAAAATACTTAAGGTTAGGCTCTAACCTTATTTAATAATTAAATAATCGTATCTAATAGCAATAAAAAATTATAAACAATGTACCAACGTGACAAATATACAAGAAGTTCATCAGCGCGGCACACCAAGGAAAACTAGACCTCAAACATAAGTAGTTTACGGGCACTTTTATGCTAGCTCTTCACTAAGCGAAGACTTGCTGGGTTAAAACGTCATATACCTCACACAATACGCTTGCTGTTGATGTAGTTATTCCGTTCAGTTAATAATGGGGGGGGGTATTCGCATAGAGTCCCAAATAAAAGTAGCCATAATTTTTCTTGCTGACAGCGTTTACAAACACTTTCTTGGTTTCTTGTGACAACTTGTACGTCCGCATTCCGTCGACTGCCTTTTTGTTTCACAAGTGACACGCTTCACCCAAGTCTCGTACCCAGTTACGATACGATCGAGCTTTGTTACCATTTTTCTCGTAATGTTCGAGGAAGTCAGCGCTGCAGTAAATACATGTTTTTTGTGGTCTTCCGTTAGGATTTTCGGAACCCACCTAGCACAAAATTGTGGTAAACAAGCTTTTCCACGACAATTCCATAAGGATTTGTCTCATAAAGACGGGACCAAGATGGCGGCTCTAGTCCCGTCCATTGCCACGATAGGTTAAAATGTCTGTTACTTTTTCAACAGCCCTCGTATTTGTGTCCTTGATAAATCAAATACAGATTTTGGTTTGGGACACTAAAAATATAAAGTATTATGTACTTCAGAAATAACTATATACATATATACTATGTGAAATTTGGGAAAAGTGCAGAAAGTTTTCTAATCGTGAAACGGCGATTTTCACGAACTTTGTCGTTGATTTTCATCACCAATTCATCAGTCACAATGATAGGCCTACCACAGCGGTCCTCATCGTGAGCATTGTTACGGCATTTTTAAAATAAATGCACCATTGCCTCACTCGGCTTTCACACATTATTCCTCTTCCGTAAATTTCAATGGTTTGTGCTTCATACCAACAAAAACCTAATCACAGAACGCACCTCGCATGTGGCGGGATTTTCTATTGCAGCGCACATTTTGCCACGTGACAGAGAGCACAGTAAGACCTCACATTACCACAGATAGATGCGTACTGAATGTAGGAAGGTTGACACCAAGATGGCAGCTTTAGTCCCGTCCATTACCACGATAGGTTAAAATGTCTATTACTTTTTCAACAGTCCTCGTATTTGTGTCCTCGATAGATAAAATACAGATTTTCGTTTGGGACACTAAAAATATAAAGTATTATGTACTTCAGAAATAACTATATACATATATACTTAAAAATATACAAGAAACATTGTTTTGTATTTATAAATGCAATAAGGTAAGTAATTTGCTACAAAATATGTAATTTGTTGTGAAATACAAAATTAATACCGACGTAGTCAAACCACTTCACCCTGATTTATATCTCTGTAACCTAGCAACCATTTCCAGAGAACCAAAATAACAAATATAAGTGGTGTTTTTTTATTTCATATCCAGTTATTTAGTTTAATTTTACTGTAAATAGTGTTTTATTGCTTTAAAATTAACTTTCAGCCAATAGGAAAAACGCTCGCAAATACGCCGCTCTTTGTAATCCGCTTACGACGCGATACAGTTGCGTGCGGTACGACGCAATTGAATTCCAGTTCAATTAGTGACCCGACTAACGAACCACTTTGACATGAAAGGGTTGCACGATATGAAATTCATTTTACAACGAAATTCCCATGAAGTGTACAAATTTCATCTCCTTGAACTCTGACCTTTGTGGGATTCACGGGAGTTGCTCTGCTCCGGGGGTGGCTTCAATCACACGATACGGCATCCATCATTCGTATAAATACGTTTGCCGTATTAGCGGCAATAAAACAACCCTAATGTATTTTTGTACAGTCAACTTGTTAGGGAAAGTTTTTCTTTTATGGCAGCGAGTTGGTGGATCTGTTTTTTCGGCGGCAGGGTTTTCGGTTTTATTTTCAATCAGCTTTTCGTGTTATCTGTGAACTTCTAATGAGATGTTAGAGCTGCCATCATGGTAAAACCCAGACTCTGACAACATTGAAATGTGACCGATCTTGACTTCTGAATCAAGGTGGAAAATTTAAAAGGTCGCTAAAAATGTTATATATATATATATATATATATATATATATATATATATATATATATATATAGTTGTAGTCTCTACAAAAAGTAGTCTCGGCAGTAGTGCCTGGGCAGAAGTATATAAACCCCGAGATATGCGTTCACTACGAACCAATCGGAAGTGAGGTTTCGCGGGTTTAAGCAGTTTCCAAGCCGAGAGAGAAGTACGGGAATTTTTAGAGTGGTTGTTTAGGTGTTAGTAAGCGGAACTAGGTTGGGTAACTCAGTTCCTTTGTTGTTTAGGCAGTACATACTCGTGTGTATATATATATATATATATATATATATATATATATATATATATATATATATACTGTGTGTGTGTGTGTGTGTGTGTGTGTGTGTGTGTGTGCGCGCGCACGCGTGTGTGTAGAATTCTATAAGTATTTGCCCTTTTTTCCTCTATTTTCTCCATTTTATGAAATAGATAACGGCCTGTATGCTGTTAGCTTTGTTAAACCGAATTAAAAAATCTTAAAATCGAACTTAAAACTCATATTTTTGATTATATTTTATAATTTATATTTACGAAATACCTAGAAAACTAAAATTTACGAATTAAAAAAAATATGTATTACGAAAAAGTAAATTAAATAATATTACAATTTGTTTATCATTGAATATTCTAATTAAAAATATAATAAAAAGTATGTAATTGCTTGAGTCAGTACACAACCCGTAACTTTTGTACACTGGCACTAGAGGACGCTATAAACAAGCTGCTTGCTTTATTCTACTGAAGAATTTAGCTACATTTTTAACAAAGAATAACGCATCAAGTTTTTACTTTGCTGGGAAAGTTCCACTGAACCACCCCCCGACACCCCCAAGTTAGTCTTATTTATAAAACAGCTTGCAGACATCACAGCAATTTCTCCTCCCCCCCGTGACAAATTTTTCAATCTCATCTCACCCCGTGGTGACACGTATTAGGGGCGAGGACTGGGGGTGTGAGTAATGAAACTGCCCCCGGCTGTTAGCCAGCTTCGGCCGAATATACCTCCTCCACCTGTTACGTTATTATCAAACTGAATTGACCTTTCTGAAAGTCGATTTCCACGAACTCGCTGAAATTCAATTTGTATATTTTTAAAAGGTTGATTCGAACGTAGTCGGTTTAACGCCCACACGACGAAACGTTATGCCACTGGAATTGGAAATAGAAAAAAATAAAAGCAGCTTGTCTCGCCGACTGACAAAAGCGAATTTACCGAAGTATGTTTCTTCAACTAACTTTTTTGGCATTCTGATTCACCATATTTAATCATCATTAAAATTTGCTTGTACTAACACTTTAAACTTTAAAAATTACATTGAAAATAAAAAAAAATGAACCTTGACCGCCGTCATAAAATGTTTTAACGGATTTTAATGTACGCAGGTTTTTAACGCTGATTATGACGGTGAAAATAAAGTTATGATTTTTTTTAATATTTGAAGTGAGCATCATTTTGAAGCGGTTGGTGAAGGAATTTCGCTGATTAACGAACTTGTCCAAGCTGATTCCACGATCGGTTTCGTGCCAAGTTTGAATCAAATCGGACCAAAATTGCGAAGATGAACGTGTTAACACTACAAAATTTACAGTTAACCAGAAACATCCAACGGTGGTCAGGGTTTATTTCTGGTATTTTCCCGTTTACAACCGAACTTTAGATGTATTTTATTTTGAATTTCCGGCAATTACTTCAATTATAAAGTTTCTTTTTTGATTAAAATAACCGATATTTAGAAACTATTCGATAGCTTTCCTTTTTGGAGCGCTCGTGAAATAAGTGTGAGAAAAAATTAATCGAAATGGTTAGAGCCGATTAAAAAAAAATATTTTAAACATTTTTTGAACAAAAAAAATTATTTTTTAAAATTATAAATATTTGCAAAGACGACTATACAAGACAAATTTCATTAAAATCAGTTTTCCGCGATTTTTTCGACTGATTCACAATAGAATCACGCTAACCGGAAAAATTTTAATTGTCTTCCAACAACTCAAGTTTAAGACAGCGCTCGAATATTTATATTATTCGAAGACCCAGACCTGTAATCACAAAATTCATGCCGATCTTGACTTCTAGATCACACTATCTTATTGATTTAAACATTTCTCATCATATAATTATTGATGACAAAAAAAACTTACATTCCTAAAGCCCAAACATATAGAGTTACATATATTCATTGTTATTCTAATTAAAAAAATAAAATTTAGACGTTATTTTTAATTAACCATTGCAGCATTACAGCTCCTATTTTACCGCAACCAGCTTTACATGTATTCGCAGACAGAAGCGAAGACTTCCCTAGCTATTAACTAACGGCATAACTACAGCAACAGCGAGTGAGTTAGGAGGGAGGATATGATAGTTTTAACACAGCAAGTCTTCGCTTTGTGAATAACTAATGTAAATGTTCACGTAAACTATTCGTGTTTGTGCTTCTAGTTTTTCTTCGTGTTAATTTCGCGCTGATGAAATTAGTGTACGTGCATCACGCTGGTATATTATTTAAATTTTTTAAATTTTATTATTGCAGTTAGCTATTGTAAATATAGTAGATTACCGCTAAAACCGAAATAAGGTAGCTCGCTGAATCTTAAACTTACAATACGTCACTGATATATATATATATATATATATATATATATATATATATTATACATATATATTATTATTATTATTATCTGCGTATAGACCCTGTTGGATCACGCAAAGCACTCCGACTCATGTCTTGTTCCTTCTAATCCTCCACACCTCCCTCATCCTGTCCCCATGGATCCTCCTCCGCTCCTCCGTCCATTTTACCCCTGCTCTCTTTGGGATTTCATTCTCTGGGACCTTCCAACCGAGCATCTTTCTCCTGTATGCGTGCCTGTCTTCTACATCTGTTGAGTCTATTCCTGCTTCATGTAGGTCTATTCTGACTTGTGCGATCCACAACGTTGTTGATTTGACACCTTGTGTATACTTAAGGATTCTGTTGGCAAGTCTCGTTGTTGGGAGTCTACTGATGTGTCCATAGAACCGAAGCCTCCTTCTTCTGATATCTTCTGCCAGGTTCGATATCTTCTCTGTGGTCTTCCGGGAGTGCAACCTGTATCCATCTTCTGTTAATCTCGGGTCAACGATCTTCCTCAAGATTTTGCGTTCTTCCTTCAAAATACCCTCCATGGTAGCTTTTGTGTGGTGTATATATATATGTTTGTGTGTGTTTAACGTCCGACTATTGTGCACACTTGGACTAATGCAGACGGTATATATATATATATATAGATAGATAGATAGATAGATATAGATATATATTAAAAGCCCTTTAAAAAATGATCTAAAGATCAGTATCAGCGCTTATTTTAAGACCTGGATGTTACCATGATGGCCGCTCAAAAAAAGGTTTAAAAATATATATTTTATAAAACCCAAAAATCGTTTCGAATATGGGAAAAAACTTACCAAAAATAACACTGAACTGCTTTGGAGGTAGGCATAAAAATAAAACCACTTATTGAAATCAAAATGACGTGAAATATCGATCGAAAATTCAACAAATTTATTCCACTAAAGTAATACTTTTTATATAGTTTGTAAAGTGAAAAATTAAAATTGCATTCATTATGAACGCAACACTGATTATTCTCGTTGCTAAGCAATTAAAAAATGGCGGATAACTTTGCAAATGTCAGAGGTGAAGCAGGCCAAAGTTGGCAGTAATTAATCAGGACTCTGCATTGTTCCACGTGGCTTCTTGTTATGCACGGGGTTTAGAAACGTAAATTAACTTTTAATAAATAGCTTAACTTGTTATTCATGCTGGCAGAAACGGCCAATCAGAGAATTTATATTTTTAAAGCCAACTTTTATAATCAAACTAAGTCTCGTTATCCGACCCTCCCCCAGTAAAGGTTAAATTAAACAGTGGAAAAAACCAGCACAAACTTTCTCACGTTCAATTATTTACCAAATACAGTTTTCGTAAAATTATCGACGACTAAAACTGAAAATTGGTAAACACAATTTTATTCAAATGTTTGCCAAAAGTAAAGAATTAAAAGAAGACATACATTTACCTACTTAACGTTTAAACGTAATGCCTTTAAATATTTAATAATAAAAAAGAACTTTTAACATACATCGTCAATGAAAGATACTGAGGTTTAATCGATCTACTGTTTATTGAATGATCTATGTGTAAGTTACGATATATCGGTGAAAAATATAGTAAGAAATGAATACCACCTGGTACGTTCTGATGCTTGCCAATATGGAGCTCAAATGCTGTATTAATTATGAGTATTTAATTATGAATTAAAAATTTAATTTGTGCTATAGTTGAACAATTAATAATTGATCTGATATCTGAAAAATCACAGCAGTCTCGCTGGCGTAATTGAAGCGAATTTTCAAAAATATTTCGCGCGCGCGCACGCACACACACAAACACAAACACACACACACACACACACACACAAATATATATATATATAAATTTTAAAAACCTTTTAACAAGTGATCTAAAGATCAGTATCGGCGCTCATTTTAAGATCTGGGTCTTACCATGATGGCCACTCAAGTTCCTCCTTTTCAATGAAAATTTGCTAAAAGTCTAAAAGTATGCATACAAAACTTCATGATAATCCTTGCAGTAGTATAGATATATATTCTGGACAAACATACATTCGAATTTACAGGTACAAATTTTCAAGACGGGTCAAAACACGTTTGAAAAATCAAAATCGACGCATATTTCACAGTACCGAAACCAAGATGGCCGCTCTAGTGGCTCATTTTGCAGTGGAAACTCCCTAATCACTGATAACAGCAAATTACACACACTAAACCCTCAACGTTATTATTACATTAATCCCAATGCATGTAGGCTACTGTAATTTCAAATCTCTGTTTATAAAGTTCGGGAACTTTATGCTCTAACTTTATAAAGTATCTCGTAAAGCTTAAGCGTTTTAAACGCTAAAACTTCATAATTACCGAACATTATTAAAGTACAGTGAACACATTCCTTCAAACTTTATATGCAGTTTATATTGCTTCCAATGTGTAAAACACCGTTTTATATGCGGCTGGTATACGGCTCGTCGGTTATGCAATATAAAGGCAATAGGCCTATTTACTTTTAATCAAATCAGAGTGTAACGTTTTAAAAGCGAAATTTCAAAACTTTTCCGCTGCGATCGTAAAACATTGTGCATAAATATTTTTATGTTTGAAATTTGTAGATCGAAAATATCTCTGCAAAACGGTTTGTTAGTTCAAGTGTGGATTGTATATTTACTACAAACACATAACAAACTTTAACTTAGCAAATAAAACTTACATTTTAAACATATCAAAATAAAGTATAATTGTTTCTAGAAAAATTGTTCCGACCTTTTGCCAGAATCGTATCTGTCATTGTCGAGGTTATCCTCGTTCCAAGTTCTGATGTAGAATTTGTTACTGAAGTTAAAACGTGTTTTATTTCAGAACTGGAGCGAGTATAACATCGAAAACGCTAGTTACGATTTTGGTGAAACGTCAGAATAATGTTTCTTTAGAAACAATTGTGTTGAACTGATATACACTGGTTTTCAATGTGATTTACTTTTTCTATCCTTGAAGGAATACGAATAAATACACACACACACACACACACACGCACGCATACATACATATGTACACACACACGCGCGCGCGCTCACACACATACACACATTCACACACACAAAACGCACGCGCGCTCGATCGCTCACACACATACAAATATTCTCACAAACACGCACACGCGCGCACACACAAGCACACAAGCACACACACACACACACACACACACACACACACACACACACATATATATATATATATATATATATATATATATATATATTTTAAGAAGTCCTGACTGATTCATAATCAACGCAGAGCCAAAACTATTTTAGCTAGCGACTTGAAATTTTCAGGGTACATTTATGTTACCATATAGGCGTGCAATAAGAAACGATTTTGCAAAAATTTGATTTTAACGCCATTAAAGTACTTACCCTGTAAAAATTTAATAAACAACATACAGTCAATACTAATATAGCTATAGACTTGAAATTTTCAATGTATCTTCTTACAACAATGTCAAGGTGAACTAAAAAAGGATTTTGCAAAAAATTGATTTTGACGCCATTAAACTATTTACCCAGTCCAAATTTAATAATCAACGTATAGCCGAGACTATAATAGCTAAAGATTTGAAATTTTCAGGGTTACCACCACATGTAGGGGTGCCGAAACTATAATAGCTAAAGATTTGAAATTTTCAGGATTACCATCACATGTAGGTGTGAACTGAAAAACGATTTTCCAGTATTTACCTCTAAAGAGGTAAATATGAGGTACAACAATTTTTATTGGAAAAATATGTTTTTCGTCTGACCTTCTAAAAACGTAACATAGTTACTCTTAAATATAAGCAATGAAATATATTTTTCACCATTTCCCAAATTCATCCTCTAAAGAGATTGAAAGAGGGGTAGGCAATGTAAAAAAGGGTATACAATTTTGCATTAAAAATATTTGTTTTGGATTTTATATTCTAGAAATATGCTATGAAACACAAATAATGAAATATATATTTCTACATTTTTCAGAATTCATTCCATAAAAGATTTATAATTGGACAAAAAATATTTTTATCGGTTTTTCTTAAAAGTAAACAAAATATTCTAAAACACAAATTATGATACACTAAATTCAGCATTCCCCTCCCCCCGAATTCATCCCTTAAAAGGAAAAAAATATAAATGAGGTATAAATGTTTGTGTTGGAGAAAAATATTGTTATCAGATTTTCTTAAATTCGAATGGAACACGTTTGAAGACAATAAAACAACATATTTAGGTTATGATATTTTTTCATATTCACTGTAAAATAATCACGAATTTAGATGATCACACTTTTATTAATATATTTTTTTATGTTTCTTAATTATTACATTACTGAAACAGTTTAAGTTTCGTGGGCGAAGCCGCGATGGGTAAGTATACATATATACATATAGGAACTGAATTAAACAACCTAGTTCCGATTACTAACACTGGAAAACATCTACGCTAAATTCCAGAAAATCTTTTTCTCCTATCAAACAGCCTACGCCTGCGAACTAGTTCACTATTCTCCCGTCAACTATTACTCGCTTCTGATTGATTAGCAGTGCTCGCGTATCTCGGGTCTAAAGTACGCTAGAAATACATTTCTGCTCTTGTATCGATTGACATTCGTAAATAGTTAAAACATTTATCATATTTCCTGAGATCCATACATTAAAAGTTCCCTTGAAATACTTCTCGCTGTTGTACGCATGAATCCAGTTTTTCTTTTTCATAATTTAATTTTCACGATTTATTTATTTGTATGCTAAGTGTGCACTATTTTTTTTTAATATTTAGATTCGCATACGATCTGTCTCTGTGATAAGTGAGAGACTAGAACAGTGAGTGTGCATTGGAACGCCAATAAGACTCAGATTGGAATGATGCAGCAACGTGTGCAGCAAGTGTGCACCGGGCCTAAACATGCGAGTCGGGTCAGTTCGAGTTGAAATATCGGATCTGATTTGGTGGGATCAAATCTGGGGGGTGAAAAGCGAATTCAATGTAAATACAGACTTTGGGCGGCTCCGCTATCGGGCAGACCGTGATCTGGAGGTCTCGTAAAGCCAGTGGTCTACAGATTAACCTAATTAAAAGAATTAGATGAATGTTACAATTTCGTGCACTTTTGTATAGTGTAGCAGTCATCTGTTTGTTAATTGAGTTCCAACAAAAACGGCAATCAATTTTTAAAAAAGTGTTTCCAGATTCTATTTAAAATATTGTTATAAACGTGAGTCATGTTTTTGAACCATTTATTTGATAATGTTGTTTTACGACATTGTTAGTGTTTCATAAACACTTATTCTTTGTTTTATCTTGTTAACATGTATCATGTTTTAGGGATAGTTGTGTGTAATGGACTTTGCGCGTCGCTTGATGTGACAGCGCAAATTTATATTTTTATTTAGAGTTGTTTTATGTTACGATCAACTGATTTTATTAAACAGCTGTAGTAATTTTTAGGTTATGTTGTTAAAAAATACCTGTGCTATAGTAAAAGGTCATTTGTTTTATATTAATGCGAAACGATCAGCTGAATTCATTGAGCAGCTGATAGTCTATAATACGTTTTACGTTGTTAAAAACTAGTTGTGTTATAGTAAAAAAAGTTTTTATATTAATTTGAAACAATTATCTGATAGGCTATAAAAAATTTTAGGTTTGCCGCCTCGGTGGTCTAGTTGATAGCGTACTGGGCTTTCACCCCGAGGACCCGGGTTCGATTCCCGGCCAGGGCTTGGCATTTTCATACGCTATAAATCATCCCATAGTCTGCATTAGCCCAAGTGTGCACAATAGTAGGACGTTAAACATAAAAAAAATGTAGGTTATGTCGTTAAAAATTATAATTTGCCGTGTTTTCCAACAAATTATCGTAATTAAAATGAAAAGGAAGAGAAAACATGATACATTTTTTTAATTTTTGGTTCAATAACAGAAATTAATTTTACATTTTATTAACTTTAAATGTTATACATGGATTTGAAATTTAATTCTTCATAACTTTGGTTGAGTAGAATTAAATCGGACGACAATGTTCAGCATACTTTCAAAATCTCTTGACCTTTTTTTATTGTAGAAAAGGGTGTGCTTTAGTTTTTGTAATAAACAAGCTTATCTTCGGGATTCGGTGTGTATTTTCAAGGACTATTGTGACGTCACCAACGAACGCACTCTGCCACTTACTTTTGTGCATGAACGCACTTCACCACTTTCCACTTCCTTTTGTGCCTTAAAGCCTACGTTAGCGCTTCTAAACCCATGTGATCCAGATTGGCGTGACCCAATCGATATTGGCTTATGTTATGTTTGTTTATTGTTTAATATTCGATGTATTTCATCGAATAGGTTAAATGTAATAAACATAATTTGCTAAAAGTACACGCTTCACGATAAAACAAATTCGTTATTAATTACATTTTATTTTTCTTCAACTTAGTCTATAAGATTACACTGAAAATTACAAGCAACAGAGATTAGAAGCCTCTAACTTAGTAGTTTGGTTCTCTCAATGTGTTTGAGCAGACCACTGACCATCCATCGGGAGGTCCTTGATGTTCTTTACCTCTTGCTGGCAAGAGCCTTCATTATATGACCTGCAGTTTCTTCATCCATTCCGTATAGCCAAAACAAAATTTTTCCTATGGTAAATTCCTATCCTGTTCTGGTGCATTCATGAAGCTATCTTGAACCGTTCTCAAGACGTAAAGTGTTTCTTATAAAAAACAAAATGGCGGCCAGACAGAAAACGAAACGTTTTTGGACCAATAAACATTGGAACTTTTCATCTAATTTTGATCTTAGAGAATCATGCCTTGAATTCTTGTAACCTTTTTCCTGAACACCCTGTATATATAAGGTCCCAGAGAATGAAATCCCAAAGAGAGCAGGGGTAAAATGGACGGAGGATCGGAAGTGGATTCATGGGGACAGGATGAGGGAGGTGTGGAGGATTAGAAGGAACAAGACATGAGTCGGAGTGCTTTGCGTGATCCAACAGGGTCTTATACGCAAATAATAATAATAATAATAATAATACACACACACGCGCGCACACACACATATATATATATATATATATATATATATATATATATATATATATATATATATATATATATATATATTATTAAGAAGACAGCCCCAATAATTTATTTTGAAATGGAAATTCGATAAAGTAGAATGGTTTGTTATTAAAATACCTGAGCACCGAATGTAGCGAGAAACGTAGATTGCAAATTAAAAACTAATTTCAGCTCTAAACGTAACAAATGAACGGGATTCCTGGAAATATTGTTTTGCAGTAGCTTACCGCATTAACTAGTTACCATGTACCAGTATATTTGAGGACAAATGTTAAAATAAAATGCATTAAAATTGTTTTTTCAAGTGGTAATACTGTGTATACGCGATAAAGTATAGTTTGGTATTAGCTTATTTGCGCGGTTGAACGATTTAAATTACGTTTTATTTGAAATTAAATTATTATTTGACGCAAATAAAGCAAGTTTCGTTCTGCCCATTTAAATACATTAATGTTCGATTTTCAAAATGGCGCTACTGCGTCAATTTTTGAAGGGATAAACAAAATTTCACTATGTTACAAAAAGAATCAGTATTTTTGAAGCGAAGCTTTTAATGTTAGCTTTGGCGAGAGGAGTGAATAGAAAAAATGTCTGTCAAACGGTAGAATATAACGGAAATATGGAACGAATGAGTAAACGAATTTTGTCTCTCTCTGTCTCTTTCTTTTTCTTCCTCCTTTTCAATAACAATACGCGCTAATTACGAGTATATGAAAACGTTTCGGTATTATATGCTTTGGTTTCGGTATTTTTCCTTAGTTGAAGAATACATTCGTTAGTTGAAAATACATTTCCTTAGTGCACTTTGTAACTGTTTATAATACATTCGAAATTATTAAAAACGTTTATAATAATTGTTGTTAATATCGCTAGTTTTTAACAACATAACCTGAAACGTATGATAACTGTTCAATAAAATCAGCTGATCGTTACGAATTAATATAAAACAACTGATCTTTTACTATAAAGACAGTAAATAATACCAAAACTAGGTACACGTATTTATTTATTTAAACAAAACAAGATATTTGTAAACATATCTTCAAACTAATTATATATTCAGCAAAGATATCATTAACAAAAGCTTCGCTTCTGTTGGTAACTCACCGAGTTCCAAACGTGTCCTTTAAAAAAAAAAAAACGAAAACGATGGATAAAAAGATCAGCGGTTTGATTCACGATTGTAAAATATATAATAATGTATTTTAAAATGTTTTATTTGTGTGACGTCAATACATTTTCTTGTTATTTCTTTGAATTAGTTTCAACCAGACAGCTCTTTGCTGTGAATATATTTTGTTGGTTATGCTTTGATAAACATGTTAAAAGGTTATATTAAAAGCTAAGCACGTATACTCATTCACTCATCACAGAATATACACAGAATTCTGTAAAAAATATTTCTAGCAGTTTCTCGCTAAGTAGCAGTTTAAAAATTCCAAACTTAACGGGTTGAAATGGGGTTAAAACCAGCTTTACGTTTTACCACTATATCACCAGATATGTCCGAAAGTCGTAGAGATTTGAAATTTGATACACAGATCTTAAGTTGTGGAGGTGAACAACGGAAAGTTTTACGAAAGGAGTAATGGAGTCATTTTAACCGAGTGTGTAGCCGCCTCTGTAGCCTAGTTGGTACTACCTTTCAACCCGAGGACCAGGGTTCGATTCCCGGCCAGGGCTTAGCATTTTCATACGCTTTAAATCATCTCATCGTCTGCATTAGCCCAAGTGTGCACAATAGTCGGACGTTAAAAAAATTAACCGAGTGTGATAAATTGGTGTTAATGGTATTCTTGAGTAATAAATCCAAAAAATGTTTTTAAAAAATTAAAATTAAAAATAAGGGTTGAAGTCTATAAAAGCAAAATACAATGAAACATGTTACAACTAATATTGTCTTAATGATGTCATCACCTAAACAACACAGTAACTGTATTACATAGCCTAGTTCCGCTTACCGACACCGAAACATGTCCACACTAAATTCCCTAACTTCTCTTCCGGATTCCAAACGACTTACGCTTGCTATCTTACTTTACGATTCTCCCGTCAGCGATACTCGCTTCTGATTGGTTAGCAGTGCTCGCGTATCTCGGTTCTAATTTACGCTAGATTATCACATTTCTGCCCACGCATTACTGTCCGCGCATCTCCCGTACGTATGCCTTCATCCTGCTTGATGAACAAAAAAAATCAAGCATATTCTTGCATATTTCTGAGAAATTATGGTTCCATTCATAATTTTGGGTATAAATACAGGTCGAAAATCTTTGTTCGGCAGAACATCGGGGAAAACTGCACGGAACAACTCCAGAAGACACCACAGCTTGCTCGGGTAGAAATAGAAGAAATCCAGCCAACTTTAAAGTAGACTAAAACTTGATTTCTTACCATTTTGACAAGGAAGAGTGCCCTCGCTAGCTCGCTTTGATAGACGCCGGACTTCCACTATTTCTCCTGAAGACTATAACAATGGAATTTTTTGT
Source organism: Callitettix versicolor (assembly GCA_022606455.1). Lineage (NCBI taxonomy): Eukaryota > Metazoa > Arthropoda > Insecta > Hemiptera > Cercopidae > Callitettix > Callitettix versicolor. Next base: position 21,749,241 of record CM040188.1, read on the forward strand.
ACAAATAGTTTCTGAGTACTTAATTATTAAAACTTCGTAGTTGTACAAGAAAGGGTTTTCCGAAGTTTCACTCCGGAGGGTTAAAGTGGGGTGAATTTTAAATTTTTAAACTTTGATGTAGCCGCAAATGTAGGTTATATAAAAAAGTTTACAAATTAGTATTTCTCAAATTTTATGTTTACGGCGCATGTGCGAGCATAAAATGGTATATCGATGGTTACGTATCGGCTGAAAACGAGATCAAACAGAGTAATCACCGTCTAACTAATCAAACTGTCTGATTGGGTTATTTAGTGCGAATCGTCAGCCAATCAGATGCAAGCAATAATCACTGCCAACTTCGCGGCACGTAAAATATGCTCGAATAAATGATATACTCGTATATAGGGTAAATAGAGATAACAATTTGATATTCCCTCTTTAACAGAACCTGAGAGTAAAATGCCACCTCATTAGACTTGGTAATTTGTTGAGGAAAATATGTACAGGATATATTCTCGACTCAAATAGACGGGAAAGATGAATATTTTATTAAATAAAATATTTTATTACATAAAATATTTTATTACATACATCTTGAACTTCTATAGGAAATAATTTTATTTTTGTCGCTAAATCTATAGTCTATTCGCGATAGTTAATTTATTTTACTTCAAGTTTAATACATTGACTAGATCTGTGGAACTTCATAAATTGATTTTTAGAAACTAAGTCAATTTTAAGCGTTTTTTAATCGAGCTTTTATGTATTACTACATCTTACACGAGGTAATATGGATACGTCAGCATTTTTGCATTGGTGATACCCATGTTTTGTGGATGCATCATTATGAAATATGCACATTTTGAAGGCTTGAATTTCTTTTTCTGTTGCTTGATTCACTCTACACATAATTTTTTAAGGGGTGATTAAAATTTGATTCAAACTTAGTACGAAAATAAGTTTTGGTAATAGCTTGAACAAGTTCGATAAACAAACTCGTCCAATAGCTTCAAAATAGCTGCCATTTCGAAAGGTTTAAGAAAATCACAATTGGATGTCTTAAATATTTTTGAAAGTTTAAAGTGCTAAAATATGCAAATTCTAAAATGTTTGATGTTGTTTATGATTGTGAAATTAGAGTTTCAAAAAAAGTAAGATAAAAAACATTACTTTTGGAAATTTCCTTCAATCATGTCAGCGAGACACCTACTTGTTACGATATGTAACAAAAAAGTATGGACAAAAAAGTACGACACCACAAAAAAGTATGGAGATTGTGATATATTGTATGCAGTAAGATTCGTACGTATAATACCTTAAACTTATTTTCCTTCAACATGTTCCCCTTCTGCACGTATAAAATTCTTCCACCGTTCATACAATTGTTGCAAACATTCCCGAAAGCCATGTTTGGAAATTTTTACTGTAGAAGTTACCCGTTTCGTAGAATTTTCCGTCACCTCTCGCGAATCAGCAAAACGAGTCACTTCGATATCATTTTCAGTCGTGGAAACAGGTAAAAATCCGGTGGTGCGAGGTCGGGAGAATAGAGAGGATTCCAGAGACAATACATAGCAAGGTATTGTTTCACCATCAGTAACTGATGTGACGAAGCATTATCACTCAACAAAATCCAATCGTTCCCTGGCAAACTTTCCAGCTGCTTTTCACCTGACTGCTTCTCGTAACAGTTTCAGGATTTCCTTATACAGTTTATCTCCTTTGTTAATTAACATCTCCTTTGTTTACTGTTTTCCCTGTGGGAATAAATTCGTAGAGAATCAAGCTCTGGTAATTAAAGAAAAACATTTTGCCTGCTTCTGGTCAAGCAAAATTTTTGCTTTCTTGGTAATATAACCCATTATATTTATGCGAGGGTCAACACGTTATTTGAGAATTTGAGGTTCAATGAGAATTTATCGAAAGTACTTATAAAATTTTAACCTTATTTTCTTTCAAAATACTTTCTTCCTGCATGTACACATTTCTTCTGGTTCATACAACTGTTGGAAACACTCCTGAAAGCCATTTTTGGAAATTTCGTCGCATTTTCCATCACCACTTGCGAACCAACAAAACGAGTTCCTTCGATCTCATTTTTAGTCGTGGAAACAGGCGGTGCAAGGTCGAGAAAATAGAGAAGATTCCAGAGTGGTAACGCTGTGCTTGGAAAGGTATTGTTTCACCAACAGTAATTGATGTGACGAAGCATTGTCACGCAACAAAAACCAATCGTTTCTGTCAACCTTTTCAGCTGCTGCATCTCGTAACAGTTTCAACAACTCCTTATGTAGTTCCTTGTTAACTGTAGGAATAAATTTAATCTTTTGTTGACTAGATGTTCGTTGTATATGCCAAATTTTACTTTATTTTATAGTTATCTTATTTCAATAAATTAAACGAACTTTAATTATCACATTTTAATTTAACTTTAACAGAAACATTATTATAGTACACATTATTATGTGTACAGTTACAGTAGTAAACACATAAACACTGACAAAAAGAATAGCCAACTTAACAAAAATTAAAAAAAAACATTGCTCCTAGATACATGTGGCATAGGCTACATTCAGTGCCACATAGACTACAGTATTACATTTAACAGTAAAATACACTAAGTGTAGGGTGTTTCATAATGCATAAAGCACGAATAAGAATGTGACCAACATAACAATAGTTAAATATAATAATCAAATATAACAATAAATAAAGGTAATCAAGCCCCGGTAATAAAAGAAACATTACATTTTCCCTGATTCTGTCCAAGCGAAATATTTCCTTTCTTTGTGATGTTTTTGATTTCCACTCAGCAAACTGACGTTACGTCTGTGGGCCGTAAAGGACCACCGGATGTTTACCGGTTTTCACGACTGAAAGTAACATTGAAAGGATATCGTTTTGCTGATTCGCAAAAGGATGGAAGCGGCTAAACGAATTTTTCAAAATTGGTTTTCAGAAGTGTTTCCGACAATTGTATGAACGGTGGAAGAAGTGTGTATATGCAGGAGGAGAGCATTTTGAAGCAAAATAAGGTAAGGCAAAATAAGAGGTGTGACTATTAAATAGCGAGACTAACGTAAAAAAATTTATTTATATTTTATAAATAATTACTCATTATCACCTTCAATATGCACCCTTCTCTATCCCTACAACGCTCCATGCGAATTTTCCATTGTTGGAAACATTGCTGGAGTCATCTTCTGTCAACTCCTACAGGACTCTTGCCGCTTTCACTTTTACAGCTTCCACGGACTCAAATATCGTTCCTTTTAATGCAGATTTCACCTTAGAGAACAGGTAGAAGTCACGGTGCAAGGACTGGTAAGTAAGGTGGATTTTCTAACACTGGGATGCTGTACTTGGCCAAGAACCTCTTGACAGATAACACGGAATGAGCTGGCGCATTGACTTGGTCGAAAACTCATAATTTGCCCTTCCACATTTCTGGTCGTTTTTTCCTTACTCTTTCACGTAGTTTACCAAGTACTCAAAGTAGTAATATTGATTAATTGTTTGGTCTTCAGGAACCCAGTGAAGGTACACAATCCATGAATATCGAAAAAACAATCATCATTGCTCTAAATTTTGACTTGCTGATCTTAATTGACGGTCAGACCGAATCCAATTAGCAACTTTTTCGACATTGTCATCCGTTTTTGACGTTGAAGTGCGACCTGGCCGCGAATCATCTACAACGTCTTGTCGGCCATCTTGAAAACGCTTAAACCATTTAAAAATAGGTGCCCGTGATAAACATTCAGTGCCATACACTTCTTTCAATAAATTCTAAGTTTCAGTAGCGGTTTTTCCAAGTTTGAAGTGAAATTTAACAACAATTCGTTGCTCTATTATTACACTAACCATTTTCCCGGCAAAACAAAATAACAACACAAACGGAAATGAAGGTTTTGGTGTAACCAACTAAACGGTGTAGGTTACACAAACGAGACTAACTGCATTCTGAAGAGAAAGCTTCACACTAATCAGCTGTCGGTCAATGGCGGTTGGCGCATGCGCACTTGTTCCGCTGCAGCATTAGTCTCGTTATTTAATAGCCACATCTCTTATGTACTTCAAATAAATTTTCATTGACCAAATATGGGGACTTTTTTAACCTATCTCGTATAAGAAATCTCTTAAGAGCTGATTCTATAGCTAAAAATTACTATTAAGAAATCGTAGTTTTCCGTCAATTTAATATACTTATTTTCGCTTTCATTTTAAAGTATACAACGAAAGGAACAAAGTCAAATCAGGTGAAAAACACGTATTTTGAAACCTTTATCAAAGCTTACTAGATGTCTAAAAACTCATCAAAGTTTGTGAAAACGGCTAGTTCATCAAAGAACTGTCAAATTTATTCCATCAAAGATCTTCGATCGAAGAAGTTTGACGTTTCTTTGATAGTGTAATATGTCCCTTAGTTACGCTCGAAATATCCAATAGCTTCCTTCCGGCTTTCAGGAGTATCCTCATTTTAAATACTTCCTTTGGGCTGAAGTGATATTGATTTTTATGAGCTTATCCTCATGGCTAACGACTGTCACACAAACTTACTGGCGTGTTACAAATTTCAGAAGAAACTAATTTTTAAATATTTTTAACGCAATCGAAAGCGTTCCGCGTCAGAACACTTCGTAGAGCAGTTAAAACCCGATTGTCTTGTTACGCGCACCAGCGAGTTCCCTTTGATTACACGCTGCAAAAATTTCAGTTTTTTCATGTCAACTAACCTTTTGTGGTTAATTTTATACAAAGCGTTACAGAGCGAGCGAAGCGTTGAACACTGTTTCAACTCGACCGTTCGACTTTTGGTTTGTGTGTTTGTTTGTTACACAGTTTTGGTGAAACGTATTGACCGATTGTTTTGAAATGCTGTAAGAAGGTACCTTGTATAAAGCCCAAACGACTGTAAGATTTTCCATTCTCTTCTGTTTCACAATCGCGGCTTTTAATTCACAATAAAGATTGTACGCAGTTTTAGCCAAACGCATTGACCGATTGTTTTGAAATGCTGTAAGAAGATACCTTGTATAAAGCCCAAACGACTGTAAGATTTTCCATTCTCTTCTGTTTCACAATCGCGGCTTTTAATTCACAATAAAGATTGTACGCAGTTTTAGCCAAACGCATTGACCGATTGTTTTGAAATGCTGTAAGAAGATACCTTGTATAAAGCTCAAACGACTGTAAGATTTTCCATTCTCTTCTGTTTCACAATGGCGGCTTTTAATTCACAATAAAGATTGTACGCAGTTTTAGCCAAACGCATTGACCGATTGTTTTGAAATGCTGTAAGAAGATACCTTGTATAAAGCTCAAACGACTGTAAGATTTTCCATTCTCTTCTGTTTCACAATGGCGGCTTTTAATTCACAATAAAGATTGTACGCAGTTTTAGCCAAACGCATTGACCGATTGTTTTGAAATGCTGTAAGAAGATACCTTGTATAAAGCTCAAACGACTGTAAGATTTTCCATTCTCTTCTGTTTCACAATGGCGGCTTTTAATTCACAATAAAGATTGTATGCAGTTTTAGCCAAACGCATTGACCGATTGTTTTAAAATTTGTAAGAAGATACCTTTATAAAGCTCAAATGATGTATGTTTATGATTTTTCTTCATTTACTTCTGTTTCAAAATGGCGGCTTTTAATTCACAATAAAGATTGTACGCAGTTTTAGCCAAACGCATTGACCGATTGTTTTGAAATGCTGTAAGAAGATACCTTGTATAAAGCCAAGATTGTACGCAGTTTTAGCCAAACGCATTGACCGATTGTTTTGAAATGCTGTAAGAAGATACCTTGTATAAAGCCCAAACGACTGTAAGATTTTCCATTCTCTTCTGTTTCACAATGGCGGCTTTTAATTCACAATAAAGATTGTACGCAGTTTTAGCCAAACGCATTGACCGATTGTTTTGAAATGCTGTAAGAAGATACCTTGTATAAAGCCCAAACGACTGTAAGATTTTCCATTCTCTTCTGTTTCACAATGGCGGCTTTTAATTCACAATAAAGATTGTACGCAGTTTTAGCCAAACGCATTGACCGATTGTTTTGAAATGCTGTAAGAAGATACCTTGTATAAAGCCCAAACGACTGTAAGATTTTCCATTCTCTTCTGTTTCACAATGGCGGCTTTTAATTCACAATAAAGATTGTACGCAGTTTTAACCAAACGCATTGACCGATTGTTTTGAAATGATGTAAGAAGATACCTTGTATAAAGCTCCAAACGACTGTAAGATTTTCCATTCTCTTTGAAATGATGTAAGAAGATACTGTTTCACAATGGCGGCTTTTAATTCACAATAAAGATTGTACGCAGTTTTAGCCAAACGCATTGACCGATTGTTTTGAAATGCTGTAAGAAGATACCTTGTATAAAGCCCAAACGACTGTAAGATTTTCCATTCTCTTCTGTTTCACAATGGCGGCTTTTAATTCACAATAAAGATTGTACGCAGTTTTAGCCAAACGCATTGACCGATTGTTTTGAAATGATGTAAGAAGATACCTTGTATAAAGCTCAAACGACTGTAAGATTTTCCATTCTCTTCTGTTTCACAATGGCGGCTTTTAATTCACAATAAAGATTGTACGCAGTTTTAGCCAAACGCATTGACCGATTGTTTTGAAATGTTGTAAGAAGATACCTTGTATAAAGCTCAAACGACTGTAAGATTTTCCATTCTCTTCTGTTTCACAATGGCGGCTTTTAATTCACAATAAAGATTGTACGCAGTTTTAGCCAAACGCATTGACCGATTGTTTTGAAATGCTGTAAGAAGATACCTTGTATAAAGCTCAAACGACTGTAAGATTTTCCATTCTCTTCTGTTTCACAATGGCGGCTTTTAATTCACAATAAAGATTGTATGCAGTTTTAGCCAAACGCATTGACCGATTGTTTTAAAAATTTGGTATCAAGATGCCTTATAAAAAGCTCAAATGATGTATGTTTATGATTTTTCTTCATTTACTACTGTTTCAAAATGGCGGCCTCTGATTTAACGATGAGGAGTGTACGCAGTTTTGGCTAAACGCACCGACCGATTGTTCTGAAATTCGATAGGACGGTACCTTGTATAAAGCCCGAAATATGCATTTTTTGGAACGAATTTTGCTGCCACGCGTTTCATACACAAAACATTGGAAACAATGTCATGATATGATCCAATCGATATGTCCAACATCATCAGTGACCTCTGTAATTGTGATTCGGACCGGTTCATAACCATTTCTTTAACTTTTTCCACGTTTTCATCGGTTGTTAATGTGCTGGGTCGTCCAGGATCCCCATCGTTTGATCCATTTCTTTTAACAAACGAAAGTTGCCGAGCTCACAAAAAAACACGTCTAAACTTAGTGGCTGTCACAGACAAAGTCAACAATGAAAACAGCTGAAAGTTTTATCATACTTCAAGGGCATGTATACCAACATAATAAAAAAAATGTTTGACAATCGTACTCTCCAAGCCCGCGAAATTTAAATATTCTCTTTACTTTCTGAACACACCTCGTAAAACAACGGTTCTTTTACTATAACTACCAATACATACAATAGCACCCAACGAGCTAAATATACTATTTTATGCAATATGAACCACAATGAATATGACAACCAGCCCTAAAACATGATTATAATTATCTTGAGATATTGAGCAACCGGAACTGCGTACCAAATTTTATAAAAATTGGTCAAATATTTTTGGTTACAGTGATGTACAAAGACTCATTTATATAAAAAAACTATTTTAAACATTGTCCTTAAACTACATTAGTTTTCTACCACACTCTATAACATAACGGATGTAACCAATTGCTTATACCACTACAAATGTCTCAACCAGCTGACTAAAATACAGTTGTGCTGATATTTATGTACCAAGTGTGTACGGCAATAAATAATACAATCATTTGAACACTAACTTGACCTACATTAGGGGTTTCTCTGCAATGTGTTTGTAACATAATATGAGGTATTGATGTCAACCTCATTGCAGACAATAATATATTCATAAAACACATTACATTATCATCCTCATACTTAATTTTCCTCCAAAAATCCGGTATTGAAGCCGATAAAATGCCGAAAATTTGGCGTAATTTCTCAAAATCTTTTAATCAGATTTTCTTAGTTCCTGTTACGAGGTCTCTGTTTCAACTCGACCGTTCGGCATTCGGTTTGCTTGCTTTTTATGTGTTTGTTACGCAGTTTTGGCCAAACCCATTGACTGGTTCTTTTGAAATTTGGTACAAAGATTTTTTCTATAAATCCCAGATGATTTTTGTGTAAAATTTTTCTCCATTTACTTCCGTTTCAAGATGGCTGCCTCTGATTTAAGGATGACAAGTGTACGCAATTTTAGGAAGTGTACGCAATTTACTTCCTCAGCAATACTGCTTCCTTTTAACCCATAATTGTTTAAGTTCGTATCAAAATAAATTATATTTTTTGTTTTTGTTATTTTAAGGCGAAAAGCACATTGAGGCTATTATCGCCTCTCTAAATGTAAGTGTGAGAGTAAAGTGTTAAAGTCGTAAATATAGTGTTGCAAGTGTGTGTGTGTTAGACTCGGGTACTGCGAGGGACGTCTAAATCCTCTCAATAGGTGCAGCTAGTCAGCATCCCTCTGCGGGGTATCTCGCGACCAAGACCTGGAACCTTAAAATGAGCACCGATCCATTTTAATCCTTTAGTAACCTTTAGTAAAGTAACCTTCAGATAACTTTTTGAAGGTGTATATATATATTAACGATGTTTATATATGTTTTTGTGAGGGGGCAGGGGTTAAGAATTCTCATTAACACCGAGCAATTTAAAACATATCATTCTGAACGCTAAAATATGAAATCGATAAGAGAAACTTAATCTACAATGACGACACAAATAAAATCTATTCTTAAAAGTATACTTTATTTTTTACCGTTATAATGTTTGAAATCCTAATGTATAAAATGTAATGTCCTTACTTGTTGTAGTCTCCGGAGAAATATCGTAATACGATTGGCTGACTAGGCATACTTCCGGTTCAAAATGGTGAGAAAAAAAGTTTAAATTTGTAGTGTATTTCTTCTAATTCCACCCGAGCAAGTTGTGGTGTCTTAGAGTTGTTAAGGTTTTTGAGAGGCTATCGGGCATTGTTATGTTGTAAGTGGTCCTCCTCGATGTTGTTGTGCCAAACAACGATTTTTGGCTTGTATTTATACGCGCAATTAAGGCGGAAATCATAGTTTCTCAGAAATCTATTCTTAAAACCAAAGAAAGAACGCACAAATAAGGAAATCCGAAGTGGTGCGCGGCAGTAATGCTTGTTAAAAAAATGTAATAATCTCGAGGTATGCGAGCACTGCGAACCAATCAGAAGCGAGTACCGGTTGACGGGAGAATTGTAAACTAAGTTTGCAGGCGTAGGTTATTTGAAAGCCGGGAGAGAAGTTCGATAATTTAGCGTGGATATTTTTCGGTGTTAGTAAGCGTAACTAGTTGTGTAACTAAGTTCCTTTATGTTTAGACAAAAACAGACTGGGCACAGCCAAAATTACGACAACTAGAGACTTGAAATTTTAAAGATACATTAATTTCGTAACGTAAAGGCGCACTAATAGAGGAATTTTCTGAAGGACCATTCCCAATGTTGACAATTTATCCTTCAACGTTCCTTCTTCTTTCGTGCGATTTATATCGAAAGGTTGACCCACGAAGTGGGCTAGGGTTTATCCTATTTTTTATCTAAAAATACACAATCTCTCTCTCTCTCTCTCTCTCTCTCTCTCTCTCTCTCGCCATCAAAATGTTTAAATCAACTTAATTTGCCTGCATTCTGCATTCTGTTTTCGTCTCGCCCTAAATGGATGCGCACAGTGCAGGACCTCATATTGCCAGCCGGCTTTGGCATTTGGAAGAGTTGCTGCATATTATTTAAATTTATTTCAAAGAAGCAAATAAGTACGCCGTATATTTTATATAAACTGGGTTGTCTTAAATGACATTATTTCTGAGCGCTAACTAATGGTGACGTTTTTACAGCGATAGGATCCTTTTAGGAAAAGCTAGAACGAAATTGTGAATCATTTTTTGTAAGAAAGGATACATACTTTTCTAAAATACAGTAATATTTTTTACTCTTAGATGATGTTAAAAAAATTTATGATGAAATTGTGATAGGTATTAACAAGCCTTTTCAGCCTTTGGTTTTTAATTGAATATGTGGTGTGTGTGTGTGTGTGTGTGTGTGTGTGTGTGTGTATGTGTGTGTGTGTGTGTGTGTGTGTGTGTGTGTGTGTGTGTGCGTGCAAATTGACATATTTCTCAACATTCGTTCATCAAATTTCGATCAAATTTGTTTGTATACAGTACTAGCGAAATACCACTACTTATACCTCACTACGATATTTTTTGAGGAATAAAAATTACAATTCATTAATTTAATATTGGGCTTAAACATTTTGTTTTAGTGCAATTACAGAAAGAGTCGTATGTTTTAGAGAGAAGATTTTTTTTACTAAAAAGCAAGTTATTTTTATTGGTAGAATATAATAATTTTCTTTTTATATTCTTCTTCTTTTCTGCTAGGATTATTGTCACTATGTTGAGTATAATGATCTGCCTTCCCTAGCTTCGTCAATTCTACTTTTGTTGATGCGTTTCTAAGAACCTCCATCTTCAAAAACTATATCTATACTCCTTTTGTTGACGCGTTTCGGAGAACCTCCATCTTCAAAAACTATATCTATACTCAAGTGAGTATATATATAGTTTTTAAAGATGAAGGTTCTCCGAAACGAGTTAACAAAAGTAGAATTGACGAAGCTAGGGAAGGTAGATCATTATACTCAATATAGTATAATAGTTTTACCAAATTACTGGAAAAATTACAGTCAGATTGTCAGGCTAAAGATCTAAATACTCAAACTTAATATTAAGATATAATCAGACAAATAACTATATTAAGTTAGTTTTTACCTTATTTGATATTTTTAGGGTTTGGAATTTTGGAAAACGGTCCCTTTGTGCATCTCTAAAGCTTAAGATAAACATGTGTACCAAATTTCAACTCTAAGTCTTTTTTTATGTGACTATCCAGAAATAAAATGACAAATTAATTTCTACCTTATTTTAATTCTTTTGTCGGTGAAATGTCGACAAATCCTTTCTTTTTGCAACTCTAAAACCTGAAATAACCTGTATACTAAATTTCAACTCTATATGTTTTTTGGATGTGAAGACACAATTATAAAATATAAAATTTGTTTCTTTCCCATTTTAACCTTTATGCTTTGAAAAAAACCCAAGAAAATGTTGGACTGGCCGATAGGAGTGACTACTTCTTTTGGCATGCATGACTGTATACTTTTTCACTATTATGATTTAATTATTTTTATAAAAATTTAGATGCACGCAGGAAAGGGCAACTCTTGAAAATTATTTTCGTATTAAATTTCGCGTGTGTGTAGGTACACAATTTAAACCGTCACATACTATGAATTTAATTGTCTTAGGCTACATAAGGGACTTTATAATTTAATAATTAATCAGTGTATAACCCTACTTTTGACAGTTATACATAGCAGTTATACTGTCTAAGTATACTAATAAATATACTATTTTTGACTATGGCATTCAAAAATTGATATAGGTAATATACATTAAATAATTTAATTACACAAATTTAGAAAATACACATTTTTAAGATTAGCAAGAACAAAAAACACAACCTAATTTGAATGTTATTGAAGCTATTGTGCGAAATCAGCTGTTTAGAAGTAGTAACTTCCAGTCTAGATACATACAATAACAATATATGCTGTGAGGTATGCATTACGCATTCAAGCGTGACGCGAAAACAAATGTTTATACCCATGTTTTGTCAACCGCGACTATCAAATTTTTCACTTCAAAAATACATTTTATTAATCACTAAAAAAAATTATAATAATGTGTTATAATAATAGTTGTAATAGTAATATTGTAATAATAATGTTTACTAGTGTGCGCGTATGAATGTGTTAGAACGTTCCGTGACGGATAACTGAATTTTTTCCCGTGTAAAACATACACCCGTACCCCCCCGAAGAGAAGTAATTTATTGTTCACCTCTAAAGCTTAAGACATAACTGTGTAAGACATTTCAAATCTCTACGCCTTTTGGTTTTGGAAATATAGAGATAAAATACAAAATTCGTGTTTACCCCATTTTAAACCCTTTGTGGTTACACCGTTTCAAAACCTTCTATTAGCAGCGTCTAGGATCTTAGAGCAAGCTGTGCGCCAAGTTTCATCGTGATCCATTCGGTGGTTTTGGAGAAACTGTGATGAGTTAATTAGTGGTATTTGGTAAATATTAAGCTTCATAACTGAACTCATTGCTCGCATATTTTGAAAACAAATACGGTCCAAATCGATACGAAGTAGGGAAACAACCCCAGAGCACCGGTGTGTTTAACGGGTAACGAACTTGTTCAAATTGTTTTACAGAATCAATTTTTTTTGCCAAGTTTCAATCAAATCGTAACAAATAAGCCTAATGCAAAAAGCAATCAAGTAATAGACTATGTCATGCGGTGAGGTCGTTCAAGGTCGTTTATGACAATTCGTAACAATAGAGCTTTTAGCGTGTTTACATATTGGACAATGGCGACCAGCCAATAGGAAAGCGTCCCGGCGCGCGTCTCACTTATGTCTGTCTCTCGAGTAACTATCCAGTTGTGCGTCGACCAGCTAACGGTGAACTTCGTGCTTATAGTACAAGGTAACTTTTATTTTAAGTAGTTTAGTATAATTAAACTATAAAACTAACCATCAACGTAAACAAACTTTCTCATATAGATTTAAAATATGTAAAAGAAATGTCTTAAATTCGGAAGCTTTCGAAGCAAATCCAAACGGCGGTCAGGGTTTACATTTTCGATTTACTGTTGTAGCGTGAATTTTTTGTATTTCCAAATGATCTAAGTTATGAATTCTGATTCAATTTGTGCGAAATTAGTAACACTGTTTGAAGGTACTAAACTGATTTCCTTCTTTTTATTGGCGAGGTTAATTAAAAATACGTTGATAAAGAATTTTCTCAAACATTTTAATTGGAAATACCAATTCTAATTAGGAAATTTAATTGAAATCATAATTTCGATCATAACGGCCATTTTTGATTGTAGTGATTTTCGATAAATTGGCCGTTTTGAAATGAAACCTTCGGCTACATGCTCAGATTTATTGGACCTGACGGAAACTAATAACGGATACTTTCGTTTTACTTTTGAGTATCGTTTTTCACTTGAAAGCCCTTGGGATGGGCTTCAAAATGATGTGTTACTAAAAATATTCTTCCATGGGCCGTTTCCTCAATTTGAAAAAAAATACATTAAAAAGAGGCAAAAACCTTGTAAAACGTGACAGTTAATTGCAAAAAAATTACCTTTACTCATTCCAAAAAAAAGGTAATTTTTCGAGGTAAAGGTAAAAATTTATCTAAATTTTTTAGATAAATTTAAGTCTAATTTTTTCTACCTGAAAACTTAATGTACTATAATTTTAGCGCCGTATAAAATATGATTTGAATTTTTCACTTTACAGAAAAAAATATGACTACCATGAAAAATTTACATTGTAACGAAACCTTTTTTCAATGCAAGGCCTATTCGTTTTTTTTTCGCGTGAACAGCGTTTTCGCCTATTCGTTTTTTACGTTTATATCCACAGCGCTGAAAGCTAAAAACATTGGTCTTTTTGTAAGAATTTTTCACATGTTCACCCATACTGTCTCAGGAAAACTTTTTTAATTTTTTTCAAAAAAACATTTAAAACCTATTTTAGAAAAAAAACATTTACAACAAAATTCGATCAAAAATCGGCTCTGACGGTTTTATTATCTTTTGTAATTAGAATTAAATAAATATCAAAACAAAACTGGGTGAGTTGTTAATCATCACTGAAATTCTGGAGTTATCGAAAAAACTGTAATATCAGCCAAATTTATTAAAATCAGTTCATTTGATTTTGTTAAAATTATCGTTATTTGTAGAGATCCATAATTCAAGCCCGTGTAGCGAATCCAATATAAAGTAAATTATTTTTCAGAAATAAATAGTGAGAAACAAAATAAATCCTGATCGCTGTAATGCAACAATAATTAGAGCTGCACGCAGCTGTCTCGCTGAAGTGATGAAAGTGAACTTGAAAAAGTAATTTTTCTATCCTGCAATTTTTTGAAAATCTAATTTCATCGTCATAACATTAAAATCGGCCGATATAACAATTTAAACTTTTCGATTACATTTAAATTACGAAAACGAAACTTGGCAGCCTTCATTTTCAATGTCTTCTTAATTTCAAGGGATTTGTAGTGGAAATTCGTGAAGATTTTAAAACCGATTATAATTGGGAAAGAATTCAAGAAAAAACTTAATGATTTTTTTAAATATTTGAACCTACCGCCATTTTGAAACTGTTTTTGAAGTGACTACTTCTTATGGCGGGGTATGGATGTATGTTTTGCACGGGAAAAAATTCAGTTTACCGTCACGCATCACGCTCTTATATATATAGCTTATAATTATATACTACTTCTTATGGCGGGGTATGGATGTATGTTTTGCACGGGAAAAAAAAATACTTCAGTTTGCCGTCACACATCACGCTCTTATATATATATATATATATATATATATATATATATATATATATATATATATATATATAGCATATATTATATACTACTTCTTATGGCGGGGTATGGATGTATGTTTTGCACGGGAAAAAATTTAGTTTGCCGTCATGCATCTCGCTCTTATATATATTTTTGTTTTAAAATGTATTTTTCAGGTGAAAACTTGTATCTTCGCGCCATTATATTACTTACCCAGTCCAACTTAATTATTTAGTTTTGTGTTAAGTGTTAACTGTGTAACAGTGACGTTTTATACGTTATTATATATTGGTAGGTGTGAATAATAAATATTTAAATGCCATTATACGACTTACCCAGTAAAACTGAATTATTTAGTATTCAGGTTTGTGATATATGTTAACTGTAGGCTACAACAGTGACGTTTTAATAATATTTTATACTTCTTAATATAATATTTTAAATTTGATAGTTCATGTGTGTTTTTGTTTGTTATTCAATCACACATTAACTACTGGACAGATTGAGATGAAATTTAAAATGAACATGGTTTAGGTACCTGAGATGGACATAGATGTATTCCCGTTTTAAAAATCTGAATATCTGTTATTATTTATTATAAAATTATTGTTTATAAGCTTACATTTGCAATGATTTTAATTGAAACAATCTTATAATTCCAAACAATCTGTCTTTCCAAATTAAAATATTGCAGTTTCCATTGAAGTTCGCATTTACAATGACAATTAATAAGTCACAGGGTCAGATATTAAGAGTAGCAGGAATACAATTGGGACTCCGTGCTTCTCCCATGGTCAGTTATAGCCTATTCTAGTGTCGAGTAGCAAAAATCTATGTTTTGGCAAAAAACCATAAAATCATACAATATTGTATTTAACTGAAATGAACGTACTCATGATTTTGTAAATCGACTATAAATTTTATTTTGTGATGTAAAATATATAGCCATAATCCGTGATAAGAAGTATTCACTTCTGTTGGCAGTCATGCGACTGCCATCTTTTTTTATTTAGCAACGTGTGTGTCTAAGCTGTTATTAAAGGCGATATATTTGTGTAAAGTGAAACAAATAGTACAAAAATTGCGACCTTAAGCTTGATGAATACACACACACACACACACACACACACACACACACACACACACACACACATTTATTATATATGAACAAATTGAACATGTATTTATATGTAAATATTTTAACGACCCCTCCCTTATATACAAGCACCCGAATCTGCATCTTACCATGATGACCACTCTAACAGCACATTTTATCTAATAGCTCATTTTCCATTTAAAATTCGCTAATGATATTTGTAAAATTTAAAATGGCAGCTAAATTGAGTCTCTAGAAAGGATTTTGACAAGTAAGAAACTTTCCCAAACTATTATCACATTCGATGTTTTTGCTTAGTTTGAATCAAATCGTGTTCGGATCTTATAACTCTAATAGCTCATTTTTTTAGTAGAAATGTGCTTTACTCACAACGTGTAAAGCACCGTAAGAGCATTAATACCTTAAGAGCATTAAAATTAAGTACTAGGAATTATGATCGTTTCACGAGTTTCAATCAATATTTAATATTTCTTGTACCTAACACGAAGCACGCAATCAAGGCATCGTTAAAGGATTGATAATATTTTCGAGAACAATATTTCTCGAGGGTCACAATATTCCCTCAGCAGCCGTCTCTGTTGCTAACACAAATTGCATGCAACTTAATTTAACTTGAAATCATCCTGCGTTATTCAACGGTGAATAATTCCCTGCAATTTGCAGAGTTTGAATTAAAACTGATGAACTATTTATAGACCTCGCCCTCCTCCCTCTTTTGTACTTGCTCCGGTAATTTGCGAACCGCTGGGGGTCTGTTACCCCCTTCATAGGGTTGTGATTAAAATAATTCACGAAGAAAGTTAATCTTTGCGTTCTTAAGAGTTTCGGGATTCGAATGCGGCAGGTTTAAGGTACTTTGGAGTACCGGAAATGTTTAATTATGCACAATATCGTTCCCATATACCTTATTTTTAAGATCTTAAATTTTATTTAACTGTTTTGTATTTTTTTTTAAAAATCGCTGCTATTTTTAAATCACATTAATTATAACCTAAATTGAGCCGCCTCGGTGGCCTAGTGGATAGCGTACTAGGCTTTCACCCCGAGTACCCGGGTTCGATTCCCGCTGAGGGCTTGGCATTTTCATACGCTATAAATCACCCCATCGTCTGCATTAGTCCAAGTATGCACAATAGTCGGACGTTAAACACACAAAAAAAATAATAATAAATAAATAAATATAACCTAAATTAACATACAAACATAAATTCGCTTATCACTTATTAAAGAGATTAAATACGAGATTAAAGAGATTAACTCGTAAATTTTGATGAAACTCTGCATATAGTTCTGCGTTTTCTGTTTATTATAGGGAAAAATAAAATAAAATAAAAAAAGATTTTTAAAAAGCACGCTTTTCCAATTCAAGAATAAAATGCACTAAAAAGTAAAAAATAAATGTATCATCAGTCGGAGAATAAAGCGTGCGTGCAAATTAGATTAATTAGAAATTATTGAAGAAGATCCTTGTGAGTGAGTATTGATGGGCAGCCACGCTTTATTCTCCGACTGATGGAAAATTTATTTTTTACATTTTAGTACATTTTATAACCTAACTTGAATTGAAAAGCGTATTTTTTTTAAATCTTATTTTATTTTCTGCACTTATAGTGATAAATCCTATTAATCGGCTTGAACTAGCTTCTTCCGATAACTTTCAATGTGAAACGTGTTAGAAGAAACTAACGCCATCTATTGAGCAAAGCTAAAACTATTTTTCCATATGCAAGTTTAGTTAATTAGAGTACAATGAAGCAAAGTTTGACGTGCGTAATTATTGAATTTAATGTCGATTGGACGATGGAAAGTTGGTTAAAAACCGATTACAATATTTGAACCACGAAACATACAGACAGAGTAAGCAAGTTAAGAAAAAGCCTGTAAAATCACAATTAAATATACTACGTCTTTTTAAGTTAAATGAATGTAACAATAGTTTAGTAAAGCGGTTTTGGAACAGTTGTTTTAGTCTTACTTCTTATAAATTGCGTCCGCTTTCGAACTCTTTCCATTTTAACAATATACTAGCGATACAGTTGCGCGCATCAAATAAATATCGAAGGAAAAGCTCCAATATCGCCGAGTACCACTGCGACCGCTTCCCAGTCAATCTCGATTGACAGTTATGTCAATAAACGTCAAACAAAATTTCCGACAATATTTTGCTTTTCCAATACAGCAGACAAATACATTGTAAATACAGCATGTTTCCAAGTAAACGTGTTTACTTACGTTGGAATGACTCCGTTAAATTTAATTGAACGGTTTGTTGGTACGACTATATATTTAATTATAGATAATGGAATTGTTGATTTTTTAAAATATTTTTATCATAACTGTATTCAGTGATATCGCGTAGCTACAACAATGGGAGGGACAGTCCAGAGTACTTCTCTGGCATTGTTTTTTAAATTCAAACAAAATTACGGATTTTTAAGCTTTAGATACTCGGCTTAAAAATCGCTAAAAATGAATGTATGCGTCCAAGAAACAGTAGATGTATTGTTATGTCACTGCACACAGGTGTGCCAACGTTTATCATTGCGCGGCGAAAATCCCCCGATTTTCAACATCGGGCAAATTAATGCCAGCCGCAGTTCGAATAGATTTGCGCAAACGCGAACGGTCTCGGATGGAGTCCCTGAGTGTCCATAAGACGTTATGGAACGTTTATCACAAGGTTACAGCTGTTTGTTGTATATTCCATTTACCCAGACATATTCCATCCAGTAATTTGGGACATTGAATATAAATGTACTAGAAGAACCGACAGCCACCATTATAAAAAGCGTGCTCGATTTCAGCGGCTAAAATCCAAGTAATTGGACTATTTGCCGCTACGAACGCTGCAAGGTACAAGGACAAAGAGAAAAGCATTAGGTAAAATAGACAGTATTGTTATCAGTTTAACTCCAGTTGAACACTTTGCCGCAAGATACCACCAGTAGCGAGCGCTCACATCTCTCATTAGGGTTACCATTATATTTTGTTTATGTTCAATGTTTAGGCGCTCTCGATAGCGCCGTGACTTAATTCATGGAAATTAAACTTCAAATGTTTTCCAGTTTTTGATGCTTATAAGAACTTTTTATAATTTATTTGTTGAGAAATTATTATCAAATTAAATATATTTTTTTCATTTCATTTGGAAGGGTTAGCCCGGCGAATTTTCAAAATTTTGGGTTCAATTTGGAGGCTTTCTTATCGACCAATTTACTTCCCAAAAAAATTCGGTTTTAAAGTAATTGACAATTTTTGTTTATATAAAAAATATTTGTTTGTAAAAAAAAATATTAAAAATTTAATTTTTCCAAAATATGCACTAACGATTTTTATTAAATTTTTCTTTAATGTAGCCTGTTAGTACCAAAACAAATCGGTTCTTGAACTATGGAGAAACGTAAAAATTAGCTTAATTTCTCGAAATCGTTTCAACAAGTTCATACATGAAAATTCATAACTCACAATAAAATAAACCTATCAAAATGTATTTTGTGTTTTTCAAATTACCTGCTCCTGAGCCATAAATTGGTACTGCATACCAAATTTTATATAAATCGATCGGTTCGTTTAATCTCCAACGACATGATCAGACTTTAAACTGTTTTTGGACAAAAAGGACAGGTAAAATTGATTTTTTCACAATCACACACTAACCACACATGTAATTTTAAAACACCCTTGACATTTTGGTTGTAGTATCAGCTTCAGCGTGCCTCTCTCAGATTACGTCCTTCAGTCTGCTTTATACGCTTGTCAACAACTCCCGTTCATTCCACTCAAGTAACTCATAATTTTAAAATTCAAGCTGCTTTTGTTTTAAGAAAACTAGGTTTGAATTATTAAGCGTTCGGGGGCGATCTATATACCGTATCTTTTCAGAACTTGAAGCTGTGACCCAAAAATTATTATTTAAAGATAAGAGTGTTTTTTTTATAACTGGTGTACAAAAAATAAAGAAGTTGAGATAGAAAGTTAATGTTTATCTTTTAAAAAATGCTCATTTTTATAGAACCTATTTAAACACAAAAATATGTCAATGAGTCTGTCTTTTTTAGTGTAATTATTGCATTCTTAAAATTTATTTAAAACCAAAGTTTCTGGATTAACAATACAAGACATTTTTGTTACACTGTCGAATTATGAATCTTCTTATTATATAATCAATATTTAAACAAAATGTAATGAAACGATTTTTAAAAAACTACTAATTTTTTTTAACATTTTCAACTAAAATTTTACTTGGTTTGTCCGATTGTGTACGTGTGTGTGTACGTGTGTGTGTGTGTGTGTGTGTGTGTGTGTGTGTGTGTGTGTGTGTGTGTGTGTGTGTGTGTGTGTGTGTGTGTGTGTGTGTGTGTGTGTGTGTGTGTGTGCGCGCGCGCGCGCGTTTGTGTGTGTATGCGTGTGTGTGGTTGTTTGTGCGCGTCTGCTCGTTCGCACACCGAAGAAAATCAAAACTTTTTGATGAAACTTGGCATGTAGTTTGCAAATTTCTTGGGGCCATTTTTTCAACTAAAAAACTATTTTTCTGAAAAACTGTTAAAATTTATATTTTCTCAAAATTGGCAGTTACGATTTTCATCGAATCTTTAATTTGTTTTATTTATTTTAATTCTTTCGAACATTTTTTTTTATTTTAGATTTCTTAAACTTACTTGGGTTTTAAATCTTCGTAGTGTATGTAAAAATTTGAGCATTACTTGTCGAACCGATTTCGTTAAATTAAGGCGATTTTTCTCATTTTTTTTGTCCATAGCTTCTTATCTGAATGTTTTGGAAAAAATAATTTAATTTTGAAAAAGCTTGTTAGTCTTGTAACACCACTAATTTTGATTTCAACTACGAAAATATCAGCGTATTATGTAAACATTTATATAATTGATGTTAATAATGTTTCGCATTTTGAAAATTGGTTTCCATCAGGTCAGGTTTTAATTTTAATTAAAATTCGCAGCCGAATTTGATTTTAATTATCCTTTTTAATTACCCTGCGTTTATCAATCCAGGACGGAAACTACCGTAAAAGGGAAATGAAGGCAATCGTTTTAATGTTTCACTTAACTTTATAGTTTTCTTAATTACGGAGATAATTTGAAAAATATTTCGAAAGTGAGGCGGTAAAGGTATACAACCTCCCCCATCCTTGGTTTTATTTGTGTTGTAAAACTTTTGTCTTACAAGCGTCTGTGTTTGAAGCTTTTTTGAACGTATAATGACTTAAACAATTAATGTTTAATTAATTACAAACCAAAGCAATTGTTTTTAAATGAACGAACAATATCAATGTAAGAAATATTTTAACTGTGTCACAAAATAGTGATAACATAGTTATGGTCGAGTCTGAGTTGTACTAAGACGACATGCAAAAACTTTCCAAAGAATATTTAATACTAATATAAATGCTATCCTACCGCATTACATTCGTGTAGCTAAATTGCATAACCAACCCCTGCCAACAAACATGCCATTTTAAAAATCGTTGACATTCCCACTTACGTACCTTATACATTTAAACACATTCACTTTCTTTGTATACGAAGTAAATTGTATGTAGAAAATATAGTGATTGTTTTATGTACGATTTTAATTATTGATATTTCAGTTTTTGGAGTCTTCCTTAAAGTCTCGTTTGTTAAGTAGACGTTCGGGCGAATTTCTCAGAATCAATTTATCCGTTTTGCTTAAAATTTGTACTTTATTAAAATTACTGAAGTCTATTTCATAAGAAAATCCGTAATTGTTTAATATTTTAATTTTCTCAGTTGAATTTATTTAATTGAATACTGGATATTTTAAAGTAAGATACAAACTGACACATATTTACTTAAACAATTTCTTATTATTTCCAAAATATGAACTGATTTACAAGCACAACCTATCTTATCTAACTTATACCTAACATTAGCGATTGTAAATTATACCAATTATATATATATATATATATATATATATATATATATATATATATATATATATATATATATATATATATATATATATATATATATATATATATATATATATATATATATATATATATATATATATATATATATATATATATTTCTTATCTAATTTATACCTAACATTAACGATTGTAAATTATACCTAAATTTTATCTAGATTTTTAATATCTCTTCTAATGTAGAGTTCTTTATTTTCTAATTGGGTTATTTGAATGTTCCAAGAATGTCTATTTACTTACAAAATTCATCATAAATTATTTTAATCGTACTCGAATTTCCTTAATAATTTTACACCCCAGAAAAGCTTAATTTATAATACACTAAAGCCTTATTTCTCACTGCACTTTTAGAAGACGCTGAAAGGTCTTAAGTAGAATTCGATCTGGTGACAGTAGAGTGAGGTCGGGTGGCCAACAAAACGGAGCGGAGTTGCACTGAGCGGAGCGGATTGCGCATTCAAAAGCAAACCTATTGTTTTAAATGTAAAATGCTGCCACTGAATCCAGAGCGGAGTCCAGCGACGCCGCTTGATTCCGCTCAAATCAGTTTTGCTTTCAGTGGCCGCATTTAGCCTTCATTAAACTGAACAGGTTAGGTTTGAAAGCGTAGTCCGCTCCGCTCCGCATTTGCTGGCCATCCGGCCTCATATTCTTTCGACAATTATACACTTATATTTTCTTTAATAACACTTGAAAATATTTATAACAATGAAAGCACTTTTGGCTTTATATATTAAAAAACTGTTAACAGTTCCTGTACTTGCGAACTTGGTTGGCGACGCTCCTCTAAAGTGTCGTATTGGCAAAAAGCCTCCAATTCCCTTTTATAGTTTTCGATATTTCTACCAAGCTAGGAAACCGTAATATCCTATTGAATATAAACGTACAAGAATAATAATCCTTGTGAGAGACATGCTCGTGGTGGCATCTTGCGGCAGAGTGTTCAACTACGCTGACGTCTTCCATTGTTCTCGCAGCCTGCAACGATCGTAGCGGCAAATTACTGGGACTTTACTGGGAAGCCTCTGATATCGAGCACGATTTTTATAACGGTGGCTTAACTTCTAGTCCGTTTATACTTAGTGCTCGTAGCCAACCAATCGTAGTCTTCCATTTTTAACTTTTTAAAATCTAACCGTCTCTAACGTTTCATTTTTTTTTTAACGTCCGACTATTGTGCACACTTGGGCTAATGCAGACGATGGGATGATTTATAGCGTATGAAAATGCCAAGCCTTGTCCGGGAATCGAACCCGGGTTCTCGCGGTGAAAGCCCAGTACGCTATCAACTAGGCCACCTAGGCGGCTTCTAACGTTTCAGTTCCTATGTTGGCGGTTACTTTGGATTCGGCCAAGTACATACATTCCTGAACGTGCATTTAGTTCATTTTCGATTAACACTTTTCCAAAATTGTTTATCGAAAAATTTTATTCGATTATTGCATAAGTTATAATTATAAATTAGCCGCGTTATAAATCATCCCATCGTCCGCATTAGCCCAAGTGTGCACAATAGTCGGACGTTAAAAAAAAAAAAAATGAAACGTTAGAGACGGTTAGATTTAAAAAAGTTAAAAATGGAAGCCTACGATTGGTTGGCTACGAGCACTAAGTATAAACGGACTAGAAGTTAAGCCACAGTTATAAAAATCGTGCTCGATATCAGAGGTTAAAGTCCCAGTAATTTGCCGCTACGATCGCTGCAGGCTGCGAGGACAGGGGAAGACGTCAGCGTAATTGAACACTCTACCTCAAGATGCCACCACGAGCATGTCTCTCACAAGGATTATTACTCTTGTGATTAGCTTTCACCACGAGGAAACGGGTTCGATTCCCGGCGAGGGCTTGGCATTTTCATACGCTATAAATCATCCTATCGTCTGCATTAGCCCAAGCGTGCACAATAGTCGGACGTTAAACACCAAAAAAAAAAAATTACAATTTGATAATTTAAATTACCATTTTATGTAAAATTGCCAAAATTCTCTTTATTAATTTTTCAACGAATATTATAAACGAAAAAGATTCTCTTAAATTAAAACGTGATCCCATGACGTCAGCACGATTATTTAACATGTCTGAAAGTACGGAATGATTTGTATTGTAAGTCAATCGGTAACTGCAAGATGTGTGAAATAACCGATGATTTTCTTGCAGGATTAATGTATCAGTGTCGGGGATCAAGCTTAATCACTCGCTGTTTGTAAAACTAAAGTCGTGACCTTCGCATCACCTCTACTCTCCTGTCACGCAAGATTAATGGCTTTTTCTTTGACTTTGTTTTTCAGTGATTTTCTTCTTCAATCAAAGGCATTCAATTAGGGAGTGTACTTGTAATTTTATCCTTAACACCTGTTTACGAAATCTCATTTAATGAACACTAAGGCACAATCTACATCTTATAGATTTAGATAACACACCGAAACTTATAGAGATTTTCATAATGTTTTGAAAATAAATTTAATAGCATTCGACGGGTAAATGAAAATAGAGGATTTTGGCACTCTTTGTAACGTCTGTCTGTCTATTTTCAACTGAGCACATACACGTTAAGTCATACTGTATTGAAACCACGCGTTTTTGTCAAACATTAAAATAATCTTTACTTTCTACCAAGAAAAAAAATGGTAATCCAAAAAATAACCTAACCTTAAATTTTGACGAATCTATACGTTTACAGATCACTAGAGTTAAGTAGAAATTTGTCTAACTTGAATATTTTCTCGACTGTATCTGTTTGCGTGTTGTATGGCGGAATTATGTTTTGATTTTTAAAACGACGAGAATTTTTTTTCGATTTTGATTAATTTAAAAAAAATTTCAGTCCATAATTTCGCAAAGAAAAATGTATTGGTTTGCTATATCTCAACTAATCAAAGATCGATTTGGCTAAGACACCGTTTAATTTTGTGTATGTCTGAATTGCGCACTCAAAGTAATGAGTTCGAGATGCAGTTACTGCTTTTACTTTATACTTATCGTTAACGCCGATACCTTACCCTAAAAATCTCAACTCATCCGATTCTGGAATAGTTCAAATAAGATTTTATATTTATGATTACGACGCAAAGTTTCAAAGTATTCAGTGTGTGTGTGTGTGTGTGTGTGTGTGTGTGTGTGTGTGTGTGTGTGTGTGTGTGTGTGTGTGTATGTGTGTGTGTGTGTGTGTGTGTGTGTGTGTGTGTGTGTGTGTGTGTGTGTGTGTGTGTGTGTGTGTGTGTGTGTGTGTGTGTGTGTGTGTGTGTGTGTGTGTGTGTGTGTGTGTGTGTGTGTGTGTGTGTGTGTGTGTGTGTGTGTGTGTGTGTATGTGTGTGTGTGTGTGTGTGTGTGTGTATGTGTATGTGTATGTGTGTGTGTGTGTGTGTGTGTGTGTGTGTGTGTGTGTGTGTGTGTGTGTATCTCTGTGTGTGTGTGTGTGTGTGTCTGTCTGTATGTGTATGTGTATGTGTATGTGTGTGTCTGTATGTGTGTGTGTTTTTTATGTGTATGTGTATGTGTGTATGTGTGTGTGCGCGCGTCTGTATGTGTATGTGTGTGTGTGTGTGTGTGTGTGTGTGTGTGTGTGTGTGTGTGTGTGTGTGTGTGTGTGTGTGTGTGTGTGTGTGTGTGTGTGTGTGTGTGTGTGTGTGTGTGTGTGTGTGTGTGTGTGTGTGTGTGTTTGTGTGTGTGTGTGTGTGTGTGTGTGTGTGTGTGTGTGTATGTATGTATGTTGTGTGTGTGTTTTTTAATTTCTGTATGAGTGTTTGTGTGTGTGTGTGTGTGTGTGTGTGTGTGTGTGTGTGTGTGTAAACAATGGGAGCCAATTTGTTACTTATTCCCAATAGAATTTCATCAGCAATAAATGTAGTTCGCCGTTCAGCATCTTCAGCCCTGAGTAGCCCACAGTGAGCGCTGTAATACTGCCACTCAACAGCTCAAGCGGAGTTTTATTAAATTTTGTCCCTTCACTTCACTACCGGCCAGTTTCTAATTTCCGGAAACTTCCCTTCCACTTTCAATTCGCCAGACATTTACAAATTTGGTACGAACATGAATTATAAGCCTACGAATCACTGCCAATCAGTACTTTCAAAATGTCCTCTAGCGACTAAACGTTAAGTCAAGTTTTATTAAAATTTAGATAATCGTTGCATGCAGCTCTCTCACTGAAGTGATAGAATAGTATTTTCAAAAGCTTTTTATCATACCTTCTTTAAATCTGATTTCACTGTCATTATCAGCATTAAAGTCTGCATATCAGCGCTAAACTACCAGATTACATTGAAAATTCAAAATGCTAATTTACGCTGT
This sequence comes from Callitettix versicolor, assembly GCA_022606455.1. NCBI lineage: Eukaryota > Metazoa > Arthropoda > Insecta > Hemiptera > Cercopidae > Callitettix > Callitettix versicolor. The sequence goes on from CM040188.1 coordinate 21,775,257, forward strand.
TTTTTAACACTAATTACGGTAGCGATTTTGGATTTTCAGAAAAATCTAAAACAAATTAGTTAGGAATTTTTTTTAATTTGAAAGGGTTTAAATTGAAAATGTTTAAATTCAACATTTTAAAACTGTTGAAAGAATTTTGCTGGTTAACGAACTTGTCCAAGATATTACCATAATCGGTTTTTGTGACAAATGTGATTAAAAATCGGACCAAAATTTCGAATATGAGCCTTCTAAAACACACACACACACGCACATGCACCGCTACACGAAGTAATAAAATATTGAAAACATTTTAATGGATTTAAATTTTTCACGTCCAACGTGTAATATTGTTCTTTTTACTTAGATATCATCAAAAAGTTTCTTCACATTCATGAAGATTTTTATCAGTATTAAGAGATAATTTAATAAACCAATTTTTAGAATTTCGACCATTTTTTTCTGTTTTAATTCTGAATATTTTGTATTGGATTTTTGGGCAAAAATTAATAATGTTTTTCGCATAACCTATTGCAAGAAAGCGTACTCTCCCCGTAAAGCGATTCGTTCATCGATCGGCTTATTAAATATGAATAGATTAAAGTGCATGCACATGAACATGTCGGGCATTACGTTCTTACAGTCGTGTTTCTATTTTAAATTGTAAAATGTCAGACCGTATCAGAGCATGCGCTTTACGTACGTTTGTGCTTTACGATAACATCTTTGATCGTCAATGCTTGCATTGTTGCATTGCCAACAAAACAATACAAAATATTCAATAGAACGTGACAAAAACTTTGCGATAACAGTTGACAATTTTATTTTATTTACAATCCCTTTCTGGACATTTTTGTTCACATCTGGCTTATCGAACTCCTCTTTAAAGAATTACAATTGGAAAATACATATGTGGATATATTAGATTAGAAAATTAAAGGATAAGATTATACAACCTCAGATACTAATATCAATGGACATATAGTGCAACTGAACATCTTAAGTTTTAGTTCAGCAGATAGGTGCCATTAGTAATAATTGGGAACTTAGTCTTCGATATGGCTGAAGCATCGGTCAGTCTGCTGTGTCCCTGAACTGCGCACCTTAAAGTTCTTAGTTCTAACCGCAGTTACTCCCGTTGATTTTCCCTTACCGTTAACACTGATCCCTCGACCTCATTAGTCTAACTGGAATAAGTATGGACGTTAAAAAAACAACTTAGTACTATCCGCGCGCGCGTGTTTTTTCGATACCAAAAAAAGGTAGACAAAATCTTTTATAGACTACCTGGGGTAGGGTACCGCACTCCTTACAGCGTTGGCTCTCCTTTCTCGATCTTCAACCCTCAACCTCTTCATTACCACTGCAGCGAATCCCGTAATGGCCCTCCATTGTCATTGTCCATTGTCACAACCAGACTTTCCGGTGTAATGGTACCTCGCAGATATAGTGGCAGCTTCATTCTTTCCTCGTCGAATCTCCGTCACCGAAAAAACACATACTCCACATCTTCCTCCACTGCTGGAAGACAGAGCGGGACAAGCCGAGTCTGTTTCCAGCCTGAAACGGAACAATAAACTGTTACTGGGAAGCAACCGTTCCAAGTGAGAATTTGTGTGAGATAGAAATCCACCTCCCCATGATCCCTGTTGCACTAATCCTGGATGTTACCTATGAGTTGGTATGTCCATCGTCTATTTGTTGATTCGTCCCACTGTCGCTGCCATGTCTCCAGGGTCCGATTTCGCTCCTCTGTAATTGTCATTGTATGACTATACCGCGGCTAAGCACTTCGCCTGCGCCAGTAGAGCCTCGCTCTTTCATCAGCCATCAGCTCCATTGGAGGTTTGCCCGCCACTACGCATGCAGCGTCGTAGGAAACTGTTCGGTAACCACTCACGACACGCAGCAACGCACGGCGGTGCACTGCATTAACCTTGGACGCATAGCTCGGCGCTTAACCTTGCATTACGAATCGGCGCTCCGTAAAGCAGCACTAAGGTATCGAAGGGCTGGGACGGAAGTGTGTGTATGTGTGCAGCGGAGTGCAGACTATCTGCACCTATTGAGAGGATTTAGACGTCCCTCGCGGTATCCGAGTTTAACTCACACTTACACTTACAACACTACACTTACGACTTTAACATTTTGCACTCACACTTACACTTAGGGAGGCGATAATAGCCTCAATGTACGTTTCGCCTTAAAATAACAAAAAAAGTGTGTGTGTGTGTGTGTGTGTGTGTGTGTGTGTGTGTGTGTAAGAAAAAAAAGAGAGAAAGAGACGAAGTAACTACAAATAACATTAACCAGTCGTTCATTATCCTGACCCTATTAAAGTTACAACACAATCATTGATGTGTTATAGCGAAGATTCGCTATTTATAATGTAAATGCATCTTTACTTTATGTAATAAACGTAAGGTTTTAAATTACAAATTCTCATTCTGTCCACTAAACGAGACAGAAAGTTTATGCATTTCTTTAATTGCCGCAGTCCTGCAGGAACTTTTGCGTCAATTAAATTATCACACATTGCTAAATACTTTCAAAGAGCAAGACAATTTTATTAAACGTGAGCAGTAGAGAAATGAAAGATTTGCAGATGGGACTTTTGTTCTCTTAATCTTTATGCACAACTTGGACCTCTTTATTCAAAATGAACCACTTGTACTTATTGCATAGCATGAAAGGGCTGAAGACGGTAAAAAAAAACATTAACCTTACTATTCCCTTTTATACAAAAAAAATAAACAAACCAATATTGGTTATACAATCGTTCATTATGAAATAAACTAATAACGTTATGAACTAAACCATTAAGATTAAAAAAAAACAACTTTCAATAAGAAAAAACCAATAAGATTATTACAATCTTTCATTATGAAATAAACCATAAGATTACACGTTTGTTCATTATAAATTAAACCGTAAAGATTACCGAAACGTTCAATAGAAGTAAATCAATAAGATTATTACAGTCGTTCGTTATGAAATAAACCAATAAGATTACCCGTTTGTTCATTATAAATTAAACCGTAAAGATTACCGAAACGATCAATAGAAGTAAATCAATAAGATTATTACAGTCGTTCGTTATGAAATAAACCAATAAGATTACCCGTTTGTTCATTATAAATTAAACCGTAAAGATTACCGAAACGTTCAATAGAAGTAAATCAATAAGATTATTACAATCTTTCATTATGAAATAAACCATAAGATTACACGTTTGTTCATTATAAATTAAACCGTAAAGATTACCGAAACGTTCAATAGAAGTAAATCAATAAGATTATTACAGTCGTTCGTTATGAAATAAACCAATAAGATTACCCGTTTGTTCATTATAAATTAAACCGTAAAGATTACCGAAACGTTCAATAGAAGTAAATCAATAAGATTATTACAATCTTTCATTATGAAATAAACCATAAGATTACACGTTTGTTCATTATAAATTAAACCGTAAAGATTACCGAAACGTTCAATAGAAGTAAATCAATAAGATTATTACAATCTTTCATTATGAAATAAACCAATAAGATTACACGTTTGTTCATTATAAATTAAACCGTAACGATTACCGAAACGTTCAATAGAAGTAAATCAATAAGATTATTACAATCTTTCATTATGAAATAAACCATAAGATTACACGTTTGTTCATTATAAATTAAACCGTAAAGATTACCGAAACGTTCAATAGAAGTAAATCAATAAGATTATTACAGTCGTTCGTTATGAAATAAACCAATAAGATTACCCGTTTGTTCATTATAAATTAAACCGTAAAGATTACCGAAACGATCAATAGAAGTAAATCAATAAGATTATTACAGTCGTTCGTTATGAAATAAACCAATAAGATTACCCGTTTGTTCATTATAAATTAAACCGTAAAGATTACCGAAACGTTCAATAGAAGTAAATCAATAAGATTATTACAGTCGTTCGTTATGAAATAAACCAATAAGATTACCCGTTTTTTCATTATAAATTAAACCGTAAAGATTACCGAAACGTTCAATAGAAGTAAATCAATAAGATTATTACAGTCGTTCGTTATGAAATAAATCAATAAGATTACCCGTTTGTTCATTATAAATTAAACCGTAAAGATTACCGAAACGTTCAATAGAAGGAAATCAATAAGATTATTACAATCGTTCGTTATGAAATAAACCAATAAGACTACCCGTTTGTTCATTATAAATTAAACCGTAAAGATTATCGAAACGTTCAATAGAAGTAAATCAACAAGATTATTACAGTCGTTCGTTATGAAATAAACCAATAAGATTACCCGTTTGTTCATTATAAATTAAACCGTAAAGATTATCGAAACGTTCAATAGAAGTAAATCAATAAGATTATTACAGTCGTTCGTTATGAAATAAACCAATAAGATTACCCGTTTGTTCATTATAAATTACTCAAACGTTTATTAGTATTTACTAATTATACATGGTAATTTTGCTCAAATTTCAATATTGTTCCGAAACAATTTTAAAATAAAGAAATATGGTTTTGAGTGTAAATCGAAAAACCCTGAAGGCTGTCAGGATAAATTTTTTATATTTGAAATTTTATCCACAACCATAATAAATGTCTGTTATTTCATATTGTTACACTGATTTCGGTCACGAATATTCTAACATAACTATAGTTTTTAACAATAACTTATGAACCACTTTGGGTGGTTTAAATAACGAACTATATTTGACTATAGTGGACTACACTAAAGAGAATTTGATCGAAATCATTTAGACGATTTTGAGAATATCCTATTTTTAATATGCTTTTGACCAAAAATACCTTCAAATTTCGCCTTTGCACGAACATAAGGATAAATATCCAAGTAAAATTTATTATTATTATGTTTTCAGGGGGTTTGAAAAATAATAGTTTTATCAAATTTTTAAATTCATGTTTTCTATGATATCTAATCGTCTTTATAACATGTATAGAAAAAATGCAACTTACAGTGAATACATAATAACCAGCCACATAATACATTATTGATTGTTGTATCAATTAAAACGAGAAATGTTTATTGCTAAAACATTTTATCAAATTACTATTTTTGCCAGTGTTTCCCCGAACGCTATTAGGCAACGTTCGATAAAATCTGTTATATATAGTTGTATTTACAATTATTATGTTATGTGTCTACGTATTATTTTAATATGCAATTACCAAGTGCTTCCAACAAATTGTGTAGCATTCAGTATTTCGTTTCAGTACAAAACAAATCAAAATTATCCCGTACAATTTAACAATCCACTGGCGAAAATAATTGATTCGCCCAAATTGAATCAATAATTCCAACAAAAACTAATTACCACTGCATGAACTGCGTGACTCGATTCAATATTTTCTGCTTAATTAACAGCCGAATCGAGTGAACAGCGATTAGTTTTGTCCACAAATGATCAGATCGCCTGACGCTCTCTTGTATCGTAATTTTTTTTTCTGGAAAACAGAATACTATCGTCGTTATTCGCAAATAACTATAAAAAATAGTGGTATGAAATCGTTTCGCTAATGCCATGGAAGTGTATTTGCAACTATGTTTTTTATCTTACACTTTTTGGAATCTGGATAAGTAGAAACGGATATATCCATCAAAATATAAAGATCTATTTTTTTAAGACCACCATACTTTTCTTGGCGAAAGAATAAAAAGTAATTTATTTACAAAAGTAGCAATATAGGTTTTAATACTGTCTCGAAATACCATAGTGGGAATAAGGTTTATGTAGAAAAGTAGCAACATAGGTTTTTATATTGTCTCGAAGTACAATAATAGGAGTAATATTTATGTACAAAAGTAGCAACATAGGTTTTTATATTGTCTCCATATACAATGGAAGTAGTAAGGTTTACGTATAAAAATAGCATCATATATTTTTTATTGTCTTCAAATACAATAGTGGGAGTAAAGTTTACTTACAAAAGTAGCAACACAGGTTTTTGTATAGTTTGTATTGTAAAGTGGCAGTAAGGTTTATGTAGAAAAATAGCAAAATAGGTTTTTATATTGTCTCCAAATATAATAGTGGGAGTAAGGTTTATGTAGAAAAATAGCAACATAGGTTTTTATATTGTCTCCAAATATAATAGTGGGAGTAAGGTTTATGTAGAAAAATAGCAAAATAGGTTTCTATATTGTCTCCAAATACAATAGCGGCAGTAAGGTTTATGTAGAAAAATATCAAAATAGGTTTTTATATTGTCTTCAAATAGAATAGTGGGAATAAGGTTCATGCAGAAATGTAGCAACATAGGTTTTCATATTGTCTTGAAATACAATAGTGGGAGTAAGGTTTATATAGAAAAGTAGCAAAATTTCTATATTGTCTCCAAATACAATAATAGGAGTAATATTTATGTACAAAAGTAGCAAAATAGGTTTTTATACTGTCTCCAAATATAATAGTAAGAGTAAGGTTTATTTACGAAAGTAGCAACATAGGTTTTTGTAATGTCTCCAAATACAATGGAGGGGAGTAAGGTTTATATGCACGCTGTCCTAATATCTTCTTATTCTATTCTGAAATTATAATGACTCCATGGTCTTACTTTTACGAGATGGTTAGTAGCGTAGACACATGTGTTTGGTGTCTGTGCTTTGATGCTGCATAGTTTTAATAAATCTTTTAATTTCATTTTATAATGTAATCTTGCCGGACGTCTGTGTTTACAAATGAAACATTGTTCTAAATCTAAATTATTTTTCTCCGAGATAATTAGCTCAGCTGGAAATAGTAATAAGCGACGCCTGACAAATTGGCACACACTCTGTAAGGTGTCGAAAGAAATTTACTAAAATAGATTACCAGTAAACATAGCCGTGCCATGTTTCTTGGTAGTGTCATTTTTAATTATAGGAAACACAAAGAAATTATGGCGAAATCGAAGGAAACGATGTTGATATTTTTAGTGAATTTTCATCGTAAAAGTATCTATTGGAGTGGCCATCATGGTAAGACCCAGTCAGGATGTTAAATGACCGCCGATTCTGATTTCTAGATAACTTTTAGACAAGCCGTTAAAATATCAAGACCTCAAGATTAGTGCTCATTTCAATGTACAATAATGGCCTTCATTAGCTCATTTTGTAAGTAGATATTCGCTAATGAAATTATTATAAAAAATTATGTTATTGAACTAAAAATAAAAATCATGTACAATGTTTTTTCTTCCATTTTAATTTCAATTACGATAATTCGTTCGAAAACAAGACAAATTAACATAGCTAGTTTTTAACAACATAACCTGAAACTTATTACAGCCTATCAGCTGATCTTTACGAATCAACATAAAACAACTGATCTTTTAATACAACTACCGAAAATAAATTAACGATGCATTTCATATACTTATATCGGTCACGTTTATTCGTAGTTTCCGTAGTGTAGTGGTTATCGCATGTGTCTTACACGCACAATGTCTCCAGTTCGATCCCAGGGGAAACAATTATTTTTTAATTATAATTAATTTAATATGAGACTTTTTACGCGCAAAATATACTGTTATATATCAATAACATTTTCCTCGCATCACGCGTCCGGCAAAATCCAATATTAAAAGCAGTCCTAAAACGTGATACATGATAAAAACAAAACCATTTCGTGTATAAATTATTAAAATGTTTGCAGGTGTATGTAAGTTATACGTTATGCATACTGCAGCGGTCGCATAAAATAGCACCGATATGAATAAAAAATATCGAAATACGACGCAGTGTTACTTCCTTATTACGGTTTATCGCTTGAACTTCCGTGCTGCTTCAGATCGATTTGAAGTAGGTTATTTATTTACATACCACATACAGTATCACGTGAAATGCGCATTCTTTTATTAATGAATTTCCAATGCAAGATGTGCTCCGTTGCGACCATTTTCAAGACTCAAAACCGTAAGGTTTTATCACCTTAACGTTCGACTTTTTTTCGATTTGTTTCAAACTTGTCACAAAAATCGATTCCTTGTCATAAAATCGATATATTATAATTTTTTCTTGAAAACATGAAAATGATCTCTAGGCGGTCAGGGTTTTATTTCATATTTTCCATATTTGGAAGTAAAATATAACAATTTGATTTGAAAATCGATTTCGGAAATAGCTAGAACGAGTTCATTGTTCAATAAAGTCCGTTCGACCGTTTCAACATGGCGACAGTTCTACAGTGGTTATATTAGATTATATTCTAGAGGAAGGGATTTTTTTAACCCTAGGCACTGCGATCAACTGACCTATTGTGCAACTTACCTCTTAAAATACCTAGTTCAGCAGTTGGTGCCCCTAATAAGTTCCAACAACCCATTGACTAGCTTATTCTGCTGAAGATCCCTAGAGTCTTGGAAACCAAAAACCCCTAGCCTCCTACCAGCAAGAGCCTCAAAATCATGAATTATGTGACCTGCAGTTTCCTCCTCCTTACTGCACAATCTGCACATGGTTTTCTACATGGTACACACCTATCCTGTGCACCCTCAGACCACAGTGCCCTGTTATGAGCCCCATGATCCTCCTGAGTTGTGCTCTGCCAAGGACATCTGCTGCTCCTTTGATTCCTCCAGAAGGAACTTTACTTAAGAGACTTTTACTATGGGAATGCCCTCGAAGGTTGTCCCTTCTTACCTGGTGTTGACATGTAATCCACCCATTAATAGTGGACCTGGCCAACGATAGAAAAATCCCTAAAGCCGGCTCAGGTCCGATAAACTCAAATGCAGATCCAAGTCCAGCCAGTCAGTCTGCCTCCTCATTACCCTCAACTCCCCTATGCCCGGAACCCAGTGAAGAGTTACCCGGTTATCTCGGGACAGAACGTCAAGGTTCTTCCAACACTCCCAGACCAGCTTGGACTGTATTATAGGACCCGCAAGTGCTTTTATTGCCGTCTGACTATCGGTATGAATATGAATACGTGCCTTTTTGAAGCCCCGATCCAAGTTCTCCCGAACACAGTCATTAATGGCCATCACTTCAGCCTGAAATACTGTTGTATGCTGTCCCATGGTAATTACTTTCTTTAACCCTGTTCAGACCGTACACCCCAGCACCAGGGGAGACATTTGCAGACGATACTTCTATACTAGCTGTTGACGATAATATTAAAGGAAGAGCATCCTGAAAGTTAACGTGTGAACCAAAAGTCCACACTAAACGAGTCTAAGTCAACCAATTTTAATTTTACTAACAAAAAAGTACTAATAAACTGTAAAATTATTTCATACAGAGAGGAAGTTAAATATTTTGGAATGAATTTGGATTCAAAGCTGAACTGGAAGTCACATATTACAAGAAAAAGAAAGGAGCTTTCTCAAGCTCGTTTTAAGTTCAAGAATATAGTCTATATCGGCTGTTTAGATATAATCCAGGATTAAGTGTGAGTAATAAATTACTTTTATACAATCAAGTTCTTAAGCCGGTGTGGAGATGTGGTCTGCAAATTTGGGAATGTGCCAAGAAAAGTAATATAACGAAGATTCAAATTATTCAAAACAAAATACTTTGTATTATAGTATATGCGCCGTGGTACGTAACGCAATGAAAACTTTCATAAAGAACTTAAATTCAACACAGTTGTTGATGAAATCAAGGCAATAGCAACGAAGCATGCAAAACGACTCTAAACTCATACTAATGCTAGTGTTACTGCATAGGACTTGGTGCACCCTTCGACTTGGTGCAGTGATAGCATATCAAGCTAAGAGGCTGTAGATATAGGAGCCTCTTATATAGAATGAACATCTGACACACAGTGATCTATTTTTAAAAAGTGACCAGATAAGTTTGTACTTAGTTGTAGTCCTGAATAAAAATCATAAAAAATGACGACCATTAAAACTGTATCGCATTTTTTTAGAAATACATTTTCACCGTCGTAAACGGCGTTCATATCTGTAAAACTTTCAAATTTTATTGAAAATAAGAAAAAATAAACTTAGCAGAGGTCAGGGTTCATAATTTATTTTGAAAATTTTAAATACTAATTTACGCAGATTCAAACGCTGCTTATTATATTGAGATTGGGTTTAAAAAAAGTATGATACAAAATTATTGTGATATCGTTACTTTTTTGGAAATCCGCTTCCATCACGTCAGCAAGAACGTTTATGTTATGATTATTAGTAATGTCACAGTCTCGTGAGATCGAAACAACTCTACGTATATCTCTATGCAATTTCGACATGTATTAACACATTTTAAACGAATTTACCCAGCGTGGTGATGAATAAACGAGTAAATATTTAGCGAAGTCACTGAAATAGTTCCCACACTACTTGCGATAGCTGCATGTTTGTATAGAAGTGCATTAGGAGGCGGGGCGTCATTTTCCAGTGAATGAATATAAAATGAGCGCTTTATTATGACAAGATGTCAGCTTGCTAGACGAAATAGCGGAATCGTGTAAGGAAAGTTTGCAAAGTAATTTTATGTTTATCGACTCTAACGATTAGTGGTCACATTAATTGCATTAATTAGAAAACTAAAGAGAATACCTGTAAAGAGAAGATTAACTTACTGCACAAAGTATAAATTTGATGATCGATTTTGATGGGTACGTTTCCAGGTCACTTTGGCTTCAAAAACGTCTGTGAATGCACATATTTCAAGGCTAAAAGACTTTTATTAAATTTGACATGTAAGTCTGGTTTTTTCACATATAAGTTGTATATTTTAATTGTTCAAAAAACAGTTTTTAATTATATTTTTTATAAAAAAGATATTAAGAATTTAAATTCCTAAAAAGTGTTTCTAACAAGTCCGAACAAATTTTATTTTACATTTTTCGTTTCGCTGACTTCTGCTGTTTTCTGACGCCGATATCTTCTTTAATATAATATTGGAGATAATATAACAATGCAATTAAAGGTAAGTACTTAAATTTTCTCGTATCGTTTTCACCTTGTAAATGCTTTTTGTAATTCTTACGTGATTTTTGACATTAGAAAGGCCAAAAAGCATTTCACGTATCGTTTTCACCTTGTAATTGCTTTTTGTAATTCTTACGTGATTTTTGAAATTTGAAAGGCAAAAAAGCATTGTTTGTGATTTTCCAATGTTTGATGTGGTCGATGTGGCTAAGGCGCCGGTCAGTCCGCTGCGTCTCTGCAGTTACTGACGTTCCTTTATCCTTAACAGTAATCCCTCGTCCTCATTAGTCTAACTCGCATAAAATATGGTTGCTAAGAAAAAAAGAATTAAGGAAATATATAAATATTCTATTTGCAGAATTTGTTTGAGAAATAAACTGTCATTTAATTTTTCCGAAATTCTCCTTACTTTTTGAGTTAAAGTTTCAGTAGGCCCTATTATAATCATAGAATCAATTTATCCGAAAAACTAAAAATATTTAAATATGAAACATTTAAGCACAGAAAGTTCTAGAATGATCTGATGATTGACCTGTGAAATTATATTGATATGTCATACAAGTTAGGAGTTAGACTGCATTTAAAGGCTTAAAAATCCATTTGATTTTTAAAAGTAACCTAGTCTATTAGCTAAGTACCAAAATTAAATGAATGGGTTACTAAAGTCGCACAAAAAATCAAGTTCGGCAGCAAAGAAAATACTCGTGGCACGTAGCTGTCTCGCTGACGTGATGGAATATAAATTTCCAAAAGTTTATTTTTAGTCTTTCATTAAACTCTGATTTTACCGTCATAACCACCTTTAAAAACTTCATTTTTAGTCTTTCTTTAAAACTTTGATTTTACCGTCATAACCACCTTTAAAAACTTTATTTTTAGTCTTTCTTTAAAACTCTGATTTTACCGTCATAATCACCTTTAAAAACTTCATTTTTAGTCTTTCTTTAAAACTTTGATTTTACCGTCATAATCACCTTTAAAAACTTTATTTTTAGTCTTTCTTTAAAACTCTGATTTTACCGTCATAACCACCTTTAAAAACTTCATTTTTAGTCTTTCTTTAAAACTTTGATTTTACCGTCATAATCACCTTTAAAAACTTTATTTTTAGTCTTTCATTAAACTCTCATTTTACCGTTCTAATTACCTTTAAAAACTTTATTTTTAGTCTTTCTTTAAAACTTTGAGTTTACCGTCATAATCACCTTTAAAAACTTCATTTTTAGTCTTTCTTTAAAACTTTGATTTTACCGTCATAATCACCTTTAAAAACTTCATTTTACACGAACATCCTAAACTTCAAAATTGCAATTGAAAATTCGAAAATGAACTCTGACCGCCGTAAAATTTAACTTCGTAATTCTATTGTACGAAGTTCTATCAACTGATTTAACGCTGATTACGATGGTGAAATCAAATTTTGAAAAACACTTGAGACAAAAAGTCGTGAATTTCGTAATATTTAAATGAACGACTTATTGAAATTATTAAACGAATTTTGCTGCTTAATGAAAACAACCTTTCACGAACTTGATTGTCGGTTTTTTTGGTAAATTTGAATAAAATCGGACTAAAATTACAAATGTAATCATGCTAACACATGATATGTGTATATATGTATAAGAATTTTAACGGCGCCACAAAATATAATCTAGAGGTCAGGATCGGTACTCATTTCAAAATCCCAGGTTATACCATGGTGCATACTTCAGTAGCTCATTTTCCAAGAATGTGTTAAGAAAGAAAGAACCGGCCTATTATTGCAGCTCCTCAGACTTTCCAAAAATTTTGATCATAGAATGCATGAAAATTTATTAACATTATTAGTGAAGTAAATTTTAAATTCGTGAGTGAAATTTCATCAGAATCGGTCTGCTGCAAGTACATTTTCAAGCATTCAAGTAAAATGTATTATTATAATTTTGTCTTACTAAATAAGCCAAAAAGGTTCCCTATTTAAAATTGAATTGAAAACCCTTCATATAGCGAGCGAGATGAGGTTAGTGAAAATTATATTTGGATGATTTTAAAATTGTTCATTTCACTGTAATTTTTTAAATGTTCATTTTTGAAACTTCAAATTACAAATGACTTAAAAATACATTTACCCTGATAATTATCCAATTTAAAATAACGTTCAAGCTTTAAATTCAAATATTACGCGAATTTTCTGAAATTTTTCGCTTCAATTTTAATTTTAAAAAATCTCAGTTTGCGGTATTATAATAGTTTACTCCGTTTTTCACACAGGATATTTGGAAAAATGAAAAACTTGTTTTCCATAAATTTAATGCTACTTTAAATAGATAGATATTTTTATGAGTTTTAGAAAATATCTTTCTATTATAAAAACTTCTCATTTGAGTTACGGAAACAATGTTACAGCGCTGCTATGATTAAAAAGCGCCCAGGATAAGTGAAAATTTACCCATGATATTTTTTATATTATTATAGGAGGTTTACGGAATCTGCAAATGTTGACATTTTGGTACTGTCACTTCCGCTTCCAAACTTCAATAACTAAACCAAGCTTCTCCTCTTTCCGCATGACCTATATTCAGTTGACTGATTAAACAATCAGTACTCAACTAACAGTTACAAAATACCATTTACTGGTATCTACACTTTAACTGTCACCTCTAATAGCTTTGTACAAAAGCACGACAATGACTTTAGAACAAACCAGACATTCAACTGTAAGCCAACAGATAGCGTGCTCCACTGTCCCTTCCCCTTCCAGCCCACGTGGACATCCTGAAATAGAGTTTGAGACAGACCGCTATTGCAATAATTTTTATACAAGCATTCATGTCAGGAAGAGCTTGCGAAATGACTTGATTTAATATAGTAAATTCTTGTTTCGTTTTAGTGAATTCAGACGTGTTTGCACGTAAACATTTTTAGGCTGTACGCCAATAAATACACAAGAATGTACTACTATCGTGTGTGAGTCTTTATACGTATTTACAGAAAATTGTAGATTAAAGTGATCTACAGCCGGTCTTTTTATAACCCAGCTAAAAAAAGCTTTTTCAAAAACCTTCAATATTATACCATAATACAGGGTGTTTATGAATGAATATTAGATGTTACAAACACACAGCGACCTTTGCAGAACGTTTGTGTCCCTTGCTATATTCCTAAGACTTCAGTTACAGTTAGTTTCTTCTCCAGTTCCGGCCTCTTTATGAAGTCCAGGATTTGGAGAGGATTCTAGGTAGGTACCCTCACTTATAATTGGTAACTTCTCAAATTACTAGCACTTCTTATAGCAATCGCCTAATAGCCTACCAGCAGGTGATCGAGAGTTTCCTCTTCCTTCCTGCAGTATTTGTAAGTTGGATCTTCTAATAAGATTCCTAAGATGTCTTTTAAGGGTATCCATGCACCGTAAGGATACCCGACAGAAGTCTTACATTACTTTTAACTAATGCCGATTGAAATCTTCAATAACTAAACTAAGCTTCTGCTCTTTCCGCATGACCTTTATTGAGTTGAATAACTGTTTAATCAGTACTCAAGTAACAGTTACAAAATACCAGTTACTGATACTATACTTTAAGCGTCACCTCTAACAACTTTGTACAAATGCACGACAGTACCCTTACAACAAACCAGATACATTCAACTGTAAGCCAACAGATAGCGTGCTATAGTGATGTTATAGTACAGCACTTTTCTTCCCACTCAAACCCGCGTGTACATCATGAAATAGAGTTTGAGACAAACCATAATTGCAATAATTTTCATTATTCCTTTCCCTGCAGAGGGTGCAGACTAGACTATTGAGAGGATTTAGACGTCCCTCGCGGTATCCGAGTCTAACACACACTTACACTTACAACACTACACTTACGACTTTAACACTTTACATTCACACTTACATTTAGGGAGGTGATAATGTCCTCGATGTGTTTTCGCCTTAAAATAAAAAAAAATTAACAAACAAATATTGCTTTTCTTTGCTCTTGTCAAAGTTTCCGAGGAGCTCCTTAGTCTGTCTTAAACCTCGCTTATCTTTTCAGAGCTTCTTCTTCCTCATTAAGCTTCATCTTAAAGTAGCTGTCTTCAAATGCGTAAAACAATTCCGGTCCAATAAGTTGGGTCAATGACCCCGTCCTTGCCAGCCCATCTGCTTTCTTGTTTCCCTCTATTTCTTTAAACACACCTTTATTTCTAATTTCCAAGCGTGTTCTGGTACCGAGAGAAGAGTAACATTATTGTTATGGTCTTGCCGGATGTTTCTGTAGTTCGATAGCATAATTCATGAGGTAGTTGTAACAGTTAAAATAAACAAAAAGCTCCAAAAACGCTTTCTAACTAGCTTTCAGCATTTTTTAAAAAACAATTTATATTTTTAGAACAGTTTAATCGATTGATTGAAACTTTTCACAGTATTCATTAATGTAACATTAATTAGAAAAAAGTTATGAACTTATTCCAATAATCTTTCATAATGTTGCTTATTTAAAAGTTCAAATAAAATATGCTTAAAATAGTCGATGAGTGAAGCTATTAAAAAAGAGGAAACAGTATAACTACTTCTATTAAATGCATTGGCGACCTCGTTAGGTTGTATCACATGACCAATGACGTAACACTCAAGCAATGTACACTAATTGACGCTTTTTTACTGTTACCCATAGTTCAATAATTTTGATATACGAGGTGTGTTCAGAAAGTAACGAGAATTTTAATTTTTTGAACAAAATATTTATTTACTCTTCTACATTGATGTTGTCGCCTTCAAAATAGTCCCCATTGGAGATTATGCACTTGTGCCGCTTCTACCAATCCTCGAAACACTTCTCAAACTCGATCTTTGAGATAGCCTTTAGTTCTTTCAGGGAGGCGTTTTTAATGTCATCTACGGCTGTAAAACGACGGTCCTTTAAGGTTATCTTTATTTTTTGAAATAGGAAAAAGTCACACGGAGCCATGACTGGCGAATATGAAAGCTGAGGCATCGTTACAGTACTGTTCTTGGCCAAAAATTCACGAACAAGCAATGAAGTGTGAGCTGGTGCATTATCGTGGTGCAAAAGCCATGAATTGTTTTTCCACAGATCCGGGCGTTTTTTTCGGATTGCTTCATGCAAACGGCGTTGCACTTGTAGGTAGTACTCCTTATAGACCGTTTCACCTGGTGGCAGGAATTCATGATGCACTATGCCATTAATATCGAAGAACTCAGTGAGCAAAACCTTCACGTTGGACCGCACTTGTCGAGCCTTTTTCGGTGTTAGCGAGCCAGAATGCCTCCACTGGGATGATTGAGCCTTAGTTTCGACGTCATATTCATAAACCCATGTTTATCACCTGTTATGATACGTTTCAGTAATTCTGCATCGTCGTTGACTTCATTTAGTGACTCGTGAGCAACTTCCATTCGCCGCTGTTTTTGTTCAAAATTCAACAATTTTGGAACGAATTTTGCTGCCACGCGTTTCGTATACACAACATTGGAAACAATGTCATGACATGATCCAATCGATATGCCAACATCATCAGCGACCTCTGTAATTGTGATTCGACGATTATTCGTGACCATTTTTCCACGTTTTGATCGGTTGTTGATGTGCTGGGGCGTCCAGGGCGTTCGTCATCTTCAACGTCTTCAGGACCTTCTTGGAATAGCTTATATCACTCGTAAACTCTTGCTTTACTCATAGCAGACTAACCATGGGCCTTTGTTAACATTTCACACACTTTGTTACACTTTATTCCATTTTTTACGCAAAATTTGATACACATTCTTTGGTCCATTTCTTTTAACAAGCGAAAATCGCGGAGCTCATAAAAACACGTCTAACCTTAGTAGCTGTCACAAAGTCAACAATGAAAACAGCTGAATGGTTTGTTATATTCAAGGGTATGTATACCAACATAATAAAAAAAATGTTTGACAATCGAACTCTCCAAGCCCGCGAAATTTAAAAATTCTCGTTACTTTCTGAACACACCTCGTATAAACTATTCTATAGGAAATAAAACTAGCTTCAAAAATTTAATATATTTCGATGACATATTGTTTGTAGGTCTGGTTTGAAAATAAATATTTTAATTAAATAAAGTTTAATTATAAAATAAATGATTAAGTTGGACTGAGTAAATATTATAATGGCTTTAAAATAATTTAAATATTAATATTCACACTTTCCAATAAATAATAAACGTACTGTTATATAGTTAACACTTGTCACAAATTAAACACTAAATAATTAAGTTGGACTGGGTAAGTAGTATAATGGCGCGACCTTACAAGTTTTTAATTCAAAATAACTTTTTATTAATTCCTAAAAAAAACCGGGTTCACTAGATTGCGCTTATGGATGAATTAGAGCGTTCCGTGACGGTAGAGCGTGACGGCAAACTGAATTTTTCCCTTGCATAACATACACCCATACCCCGCGATAAGAAGTAGTAGTGTAACTTTAAAAAAAGTTACATATCGCTATTCCACCCCTCCCACAGTAATAGAATTTATAGAGTTAGAAGGGAGGGAGAAGTTGATAGACTAGCTCAAGTGAAACTAGCTTAAGTGCATCCCTCTAAAAGGGAAATTAAATTTCTTCGTGTAAGGCTGATGATGGAACACGCCATCGGTAAGGTTATTTTAAATACCCTCCAGGATTACTCTTGTGACGAAGAAAGCATTAATACAAGCACTCTAATCTTGTTAAGCACTGCAGCTATAGCCTATATTGAAAACATTTATTAGCTGTACAAAGTAACCCTTTATTGGTTCCAAAGATCCCCTTTCAGAGCCTGCCGTTACTGTAATTAAATATTGATACTTTGAGCTTTAAGCTTAGTCTCTAATAATTAGAGCAGCGAGATATTTTGTGATACGTGAGATTGCAAGTTTTAGAAGCACCCTTATATCCCTGATATAGTACTTACTAATATAAGTACGTAAACACATAAACGCAAACAAACACACACACACACACACACACACACATATATATATATATATATATATATATATATATATATATATATATATATTAATGTGATCAGAAATATTTAGACCTACTGTAAAGGGTTCTAGAAAACTACCACGTTTAAAAACCGTATTCTATGTAACGAGAAATAATAAGTTTGAAGACGTGGTAAGCGTGGTGGGGGAAGCTGAGTCAGCTCAAAACCGAACGTAGACTGAGTCGAAGCTACATGGACCGGAGCACAGTGAAGCCGCTTCAGTCCGCTCAGCTACGTTTCCGTTTGCCTTTCAGTGGCCGCACTTACATTAAAAACAATGGGTTTGGTTTTGAATGCGTAGTTCGCTCCGCATTGGTGGCCCGGCATAAGGCGCCGGTCATTCGCTGCGTCTCTTATGTACGCACGTCAAGGTTGTTAGTTCTAGCAGCTGTTACTGCCGCTTTACCCTTACCGTTAACGTTGATACCTCGTCCTCATTAGTACTGGAATAAAGTATGGTTGTTTAGCAAATATAAGTGCATACACACACACACACACACATACACACATATATATATATATATATATATATATATATATATATATATATATATATATATATATATATGTGTGTGTGTGTGTGTGTGTGTGTGTGTGTGTGTGTGTGCACTTATATTTGCTAAACAAATAATATATAAATTATTTCGTTAGAAAATCAAAATGTACGTTACGAGAAACTTCTCAGGACGCGTGTTGAAATGATTTTTTCTTTTTGATGAGAAAAATATACCTGTGAAGTATGTTGGTTTTTGTGAGACACATAACCACACAAAACTGTAAATATATATATTTATATCTCCAGAACGGCTTAACCTATTGATATGAAATTTTGCACAATGCTTTTCAATGTAATTGCCCAGAGTAAATAGAAAATAATGAATTTTTTTCAATAATTTCTTTTTTAAATAGCGGACATTTAAATAATTTCAATTAAAATAAGTCACAAAAGGGTATTTTTGTGTGTTTTTTAAAATTTCCTATCGAATTACATAAAAAAGTAATTTCCTTATAACAAAAAAGTAACAGTAAACCAATGTCCATTAGTGTACATTTGTGTGAGCGGAGTCATGTGATAGCCTACCACTTTCCAATAATGAACGCTGTTTTATTTTTACTTTTTGTTTTTTTAATTGTTATATCATTAAATAAAAAATTAAGCAAACTACAAAACCTTATACTTGACATTCAATAAAAATGTGCTGTTTTTGAGTTATTTTTATTATTAGGACACATTGATTGTTTTGTTTCGACAAAGTCTCCATATTTTCATTGACATTGTCGGAATTGGTTCTTAAAAGTCGGAATGCAACTATTGTAACGACCCATCAACCTCACAAATTATGATCAAAGATCAGGATCGAAGGTCATTATATGATTCCCAGTATTGGACTTACCCAATAGCGTATTTTTTTATTGAAAATCGCTAATTTTTCATATATTATTACGCTAAAGATTCCAATCGGTTTTGTATACAAAATAGGAACCTGCATTATTTATCTATCTCAGACTACATGTATCGGCTACCTACAGGTTTGTCGGAAACTCTCACGCTTCATACTTTTAAGGCTTTATAATAAAATAAAACAGACTTCAAACAGATAAATAATCTGTAAACAAATTTCCAGGAGTAGTATAAGATGTCCCCGTAAGAGCGTAGTACAACGCCGGTGTAAGTTGCAGAAATAATATTGCGTGTACCAAAACAGCTGATTGCTAAACATTGTTAAAAGTGATATTTAAATTATTACTGTATTCAAGATATTAATAATTATTCACCGAATCTGTTTTGAATGTAGAATCGGGAAGACAATACAGACAAATTCTAGTATGTAAATGATATTAAATAAAAGACTGTGTTTTTAGTGAACAATAAATACTGTAGCCTAATTTCGGTATGAAATGTAAGATCCGGTTGTAGTAGGTTCCGTTTGTAAATCTTTAAGTAAGATACGATGTTAGAATTCATTCAATAACGTTATAGGTTATAGATTTAAATACGAAATTAGAATACAGTAAGGCCTATTGTATAAAATATACTAATTATAATGAATGGCATTACTTTAAAATAATTAAGAATTTATTGCTGTACATTTTTGGATATTATTCGTTTATTTTTACAATTAACTTCGAAAGGTCGCACGAACCCACTCGAAAGTATTAAAATATGACTTAAACTAACCTAACCTAAAAGTCAGTGGATAGATAGAAAATAAATATAACTGTAGGTTGTAGTCGTTGTTTTATAAGATTTTTTGGACTACCGCCACATTTGTTTCTCCATGCGTCATGATGCGTGCCAACATGTGCCCCTTCAGTAAGGAACTAATAATGACCAGACGTCACTAAGTGTAATTAGCAAGGTGGACATGGACAATTACAACAAAACATTGTACATTTCAACACTCGCAAAGAAAACTCAAAGGACATAAAATAGTGGTTCGAGGTACAGTAGACCTCGCAGTGTATTCTTAAATAATATACAAGGCATTTCAAGACAGCTCCAGATTTTTTTCACCTAAGATGATCGTAATATCTATGAAAAATGTTACTGGACCAACTTTATAGGAAAGTTTATAATATTCCTCCACGAAGTGGTCAAAATTATGATAGATTTTGCTGTTTAGATAGTACTACAGGAAGTTGAATCAGAGCGCGCCATATTGAAACGGAAGTGAATGGAAAAAGTCTTACACATACGTTTTTCGGGCTTTACCTTTGTCGTAGCTTTGTACTAAATTTCAAAACAATCGGCCAGTCACGTGTTTAAAATTTTGTACTCTCGTCATCGTTCAATCAGAGGCAGCTAATCTGAAACGGAAGTAAGTAGGAAACAATGTTACACATATGTATAAACATTCGTATACAAAAACATACACAAAAATACAAACACACAATAAAATACAACACAATAATACAAAAGTACACAAAAAATCAAACATGAAAAATAGAAACGTATTCAATAATAAAAACATACAAAAATACAAACAGACACAAACTGCAAAAGTACACAGAAATATAAACATAACGAAAAATTAAACATACACAAAAACACAAACATACACAAAAATATAAACAAACAAAAGTACAAAGGTATACAGAAATATTGACATACATAAAAATACAAACATACAGAAAAATAATCTCTGCATTCAGCAGTTTAGCTGACGTGATGGAAGCGGATTTCCAACAACATACACATTTTTTTTAAAGTGCCGATAAGCAAATTTTAACGCTAGTGATGTCATTGGAGAAATCAGATAGCACAAAGAAGTTACGATATTTTTGTAAAGTTTTGGATTTATTAAAATCGATTTTCTCGCTGTTTGAATCAAATCCGCATGAATTACGTGTAGAAAAACCCTGTCCGCCTTTAGGTTTGTTTTCTTATTTTCAAAGGAATTCAAAAATTGAAAATTATAATTTATACAGTTGTATATCAGATTTCAAGAAGGAGTTTTGTTGTTGTTGTTATTTTAAGGTGAAAAGCACAATGAGGGTATTATCGCCTCCCTAAATGTAAGTGTGAGTGTGAAGTGTTGAAAATGTGTTTGTTAGACTCGGGTACGTCGAGGGACGTATAAATCCTCTCAATAGGTGCAGCTAGTCTGCACCCCTGCGGGGATTCTTAGAAAAATGCTTGTATTATGGACACAAAAACTAGAAAAAATACAAACTAAAATTTACACTTTCCCCAGGTGTGTACGTTTAACCAGAAAGCACTGAGGACAAACTACCTGCACCACTTAGAATGAACTGTACAGGCTACACACTGAACAGGGTCGACCGATCTTAGTATACCTTGGAATGCTACGTGGTACACCGTGTTTTGGTTGCACGAAATCTCCACAGGAATTTTTGACTGATATAGGAGCTTCAAACACGACCAATTTAGAAAACTACTGACCCAGGTGAGTGACTTGTTTATGCTGGAAAATATGTTGTGATAGTGGCTTTGTAATCGTAACAGAGGCAAACTGTTGTATCCATGACATGATAGAAGCGAATTCTCAGCAATAACGTTTTATTTATCTTAAATTTTCTTTGAAAATACGATTTTATCCAGCATTAACTTATGCATAGCAGTTTAAATTTTAAATTCCAAATCATGGCAGTGGTCAGAATAGTTTTCGTCACTTGAATATAAACGTTTTAATCGTTAATTTAAACAGTTTTTAACGTAGATTGTAACGGTGAAAACGGATTATTTGGTTGAATAAAACTTGAAAAGTGAATTTTAAAGATTTGAAACGACAGCCATTTTGAAATGTTTGAACGATTTTTATGAAATTTATTACATAATTTGATTCTTTTTTAAGTGTTAAATTTGAATCCAATCCAGCAAAATTCCAACATAAACACAAACACACGCGCGCGCACACACACACACACACACACACAAAATATGGTAAGATAAACAGACTCAAGCACTTCAAATATCTGGGAGAAATTCTTGAACCCACAGGTGTCGAGAAGGCTGCGCAAAGGGTTCGGCTACTGAGAATGAAAAGGGCTCTTGGTATAACGCGTGATACCTACAATAAGAAATGTATGTCGACGCACACAAAAATCAGACACTACAACACAGTCATAAAACCGGCGGTATTATATGCAAGGGAGACGCTAGCACTCCACACAAAAGCTACCATGGGGGGTATTTTGAAGGAAGAACGCAAAATCTTGAGGAAGATCCTTGACCCGAGATTAACAGAAGACGGATACAGGTTGCCCTCCCGGAAGACCACAGAAAAGATATTGAATCTGGCAGCAGATATCAGAAGAAGGAGGCTTCGGTTCTATGGACACATCAGTAGACTCCCAACAACGAGACTTGCCAACAGGAACTTTAGTATATACAGAGTCAAATCAACAACGTCGTGGATCGCACAAGTCAGAATAGACCTACATGACGCAGAAATAGACTCAACAGATGTTGAAGACAGGAACGCATACAGGAGAAAGATGCTCGGTTGGAAGATCATAGAGAATGAAATCCCAAAGAGAGCAGGGGTAAAATGGACGTAGGAGCGGAGGAGAATTCATGGGGGATAGGATGAGGGAGGTGTGGAGGATTAGAAGGAACAAGACATGAGTCGGAGTGCTTTGCGTGATCCAACAAGGTCTATACATAAATATTACACACACACACACACACACACACACACACATATATATATATATATATATATATATATATATATATATATATATATATATGTGTGTGTGTGTGTGTGTGTGTGTGTGTGTGTGTGTGCGCGCGCGCTACATTGTACTGAATGATTTATGAGCTATGATTTATGTAGATTTTTCGATTTCGAAACTGGCGTTTTTATAAGTGCAACACATTCATTATGTTTGTGTGCTAAAAAAACTTTTTTCAAATTTATTTTTTCATTTTTAATTGATTTTTCTGGTTGTAGTGTGTGTGTGTGTGTGTGTGTGTGTGTGTGTGTGTGTGTGTGTGTGTGTGTGTGTGTGTGTGTGTGCAATATTTCACTAACGAAACGTTGTAACACGTCACGAGGTCACAGGTCCAATATTATCTCATTAACATATTCTGCATTGCTAATATTCTCTCCTCAGTGTGCACAGACAAGCTTGCGTTTTACATTAACATCACACAAGTTGACAAGCTTCCCCCTCCCGTTCCATTGTGCTTCCCCCTCGGATTCCCTGACCTAGCGGTAACCTATCCTTAAATAATCTTTTCTCCTACCCGTTCATATTTCACGCCACAATGCACTTCCTTCCTCAATCGTTAAAGTGAATTTCCGCGTGAAAATTCTCTGGTTCGAATTTGTACTAATGTAGAAATATTCAAATACGTTCAAACATATTAAAATTACTCTTCTAATAGCCTACAAATTTAATAACGTAAATTTTAAAATTATCACTGCAAGCAGCTGTCTCGCGGACGTGATGTAGGCGAATTTTAAAAAAATAGTAACACAAAATAATATTTTTATCTGATTTTTTGAAAATATTTATTCACCATCATAATCAACCTTAAAACTGACCACCTTTTCAAAGTGAATTTCTGGGTGAAATTTTTACTCCTCCTTCGGTTTATCAAGGCCAAAATATTGAAATGTTTTTAGACAGATTCACATTATAATAATTTTATCTCATGCAAATTTAGTAACGCAAGTTATAAAATTCGGTTATAATGTGTGTGTGTGTGCGTGTGTGCGTGCGTGTGTGCAGTATGTTTTAGCACACTTATGGTTGCATTTTTAGCCTACTTTGATTCAACTTGTGACGAAATCGATTTTAGTAATATTTTCACCATTTTGTGAGTGCTAGAGTTTGTTAAACAAGAAATTGTAGTTAAAATAAAAATAAATTACATAACAAAGAGTCATAAAAGGAGAAATAAAGTCGAATTAGCCTTCCAACTTACCAAGGATACATAAAACAAGAAGTCCCTCTCCTGGAATACAAAGATAAGGCATTATCATACTGTAATTAAACCAGAAGCCTTATATGCAGCTGAAACATTATCTCTCACAACCCAGGGCCCACTGGAAAGGCTGGAGATCAAAGAAAGAAAGATATTACGAAAAATCTTAGGCCCCAAATTCCGTAACAACCAATTACTCCACATCAGTAATGAAACTCTTTACCAAAAACTGAAACACTATCAGACACAATAAGAAAAAGGAGAATGATTTTTATGGGCACATCCTCCGAATGGACAAAAATAGACTAACCAAAAAAATATTTGACTACTTTCGCAGTAGAAGAGCCAAACCACTTTGGTTTAGAGAAATGGAGAAAGACATAACAGAACTGCAGATCACTGACACTATGCTCATGGACAGAACAGCCAAAACAATAACCGAGGACAAGAAGCAACGGTTCCAAGGCAAGGTCAAATCCAAGCGAACGATCCAAATCTCTGACGAAGAAAGAAAAGCAAGATCACAACGTATGAAGCAATACTGGGCTACGAGGAAGCACGGAACATTGAGAAGTGATTGATTTGGTATACCCCCAAAGTTGGGTGAAACAAATAAAGATAGAAAGAGTCATAAAAGGAATTTTATAAGGTTGTAAATAACAAATGGATTAGTAATAATTGTTAATCTACGATTAAAATATTTAATTGACCTATATTAGGAATAAATGATCCACAAAATGAAACTGATAATTTAATTAAAGATTAAGTTTATTGACGAATTAAAGGAACGACCGTTTTTAGAAACCGTTTTAAATTTTTAACAGCTCCGCAAAACGATCGGTGCACATTACATGGTTCCGAGACTGGACCTTACCCTAATTGGAAATTCTGTCCTGTTTAGAATCTCTAAATGGCACATTCAATAGATTGGTTTTATGTTTGTTTAACTCAATGTTAATTAACATTAGTTAATCAATGTTTATCTTAACGGGAGTGATGCTTCGAGTACACATCATCGCGTTTGAAGCTGTGTTTCTTTAAAGAAATATTGTTTAGTTACTGCAGACACGTGTTGATTGCGAAACATCAGATAAGACACGTGGAGTGGAGCGATAGAGAGAAGTGATAAGGCTCGGTGAGGGTGGGACGGCTTACCATTAAAAGCCATTTAATTGGAACAAGCGTTCCTTGAAAAAGAGACCGTTCTAGGAAATTATTTGTTATTAGCGGTTTTTCATTTTAAAATGTGCTTTTGTAGCGGCCATCATGGTAAGATCCCAAAGCGATATGCTACCGATATTGACAACACTAAGCTACTGACTCCACATGCCTTACCTGATGCTTTATAAACAACACGTGTCTGCAAATACTCATGAATATTTCTTTAATTAAAGGAACACAGTTAGTTATCAATCTGATGAATCCAAATCAGATCCATTCACGTTCATTAAGATAATCATTAGAGTGGTAATTAAAATTTACGTGATAAAATGGGCGCGCGTTTGGTTTATAAAAACCTAGTAGGAAAATAATATTTCGTAATAGCTTAGAAAAGTTCGTTATTCAGAAAATATGGATTTTTAAAAAGTAACAATATGTCAATTATTTTTTTACCTTATATGTATTTTGAACATTTTGAATCCACCGTGATAATCAGCGTTAATATCTGCAGAAATTAGCATTTTAAGTTTTTAAAGTATCTTTGGAAACGCGAAAATAAACTCTGCCCGCCTTCACATTCATTTTGGAAAACATTCAAAAACGTGTAAGATTAAAGAGCTATAATTTAAAATGAACACAATATTCAGTGTGTTCACGGATAACGAATTCGTCGTACTTTTTCCATTTTAACATGTATCACGTTCTAGGGCTGGTTGTGATGTGGATTTGGTTGTAATCAAATTTTACTATTATATATATAATAGTATATTTTTATCGTCACAAGTCTCATATTAAATTAATTATAATTAAAATTTTCCCGGGATTGAACTGTGGCTGTGCGCGTATGAGGTGCACGTCATAACAACAACACTACGGAAACTACGAATAAGTTCGACCTATGTTAATATATGGAATGAATCAATAATTTAATTTTGGTATTTATAGTAAAAGATCAGTTGTTTTATATTAATTAGTAACGATCAGCTGGTTTCATTGAACAGCTGATAGATTATAATACGTTTTAGGTTATGTTGTTAGAAAGTATGTTATGTTAATTTACCATTTATATTAATTCGTAACGATCGGCTGATTTCAATGAACAGATGATAGGTTATAGTAACTTGCACGTTATTTTGTTAAAAACTAGGTATATTACTGTATCGTGTTTTCGAGAAAACAATCGTAATTAAAATAAATAATACAATAAATACAAGATTATTTAATAAAATACAATACACGTAATTACAATTTTTTTTAAAGAAGAAAATTTTGTTATTGAACAGAAAAAAATCACGTGTCTTATATTCGAACAAATTCTTGTAATTAAAACAAAATGGAGAAGAAATCATGATACTTGATTTTTATTTTTAGTTCAATAACAAAAATTTTTTGTACTAATTTTTTATAATCAATTTGCGTGCTAAGTTTGAATAAAATCGGACAAACATTTCGAATGCTGAAATTCAAACACGTAGGCCTACATATATTTGCGTCCCATGTATTACAATTACAATAACAGCACTCCATTAGTTAATTCCCAACAGTTAACCAGCTGTATCTACGATTAATCCAGCATTTAAATTATATTACTTATTATCCTTAAAAACAAGACGATAAATACAACAGAAATCTGTAAGAAAATTAATATTTCTTAGTAACAGCTGCTCAGATATGCTTCACATTTTTGTTGTGTAATACATAAATATTTCCAGTAAGTAAGTAAATGAGTATTATTCCAAATAATTTTATTTATTTACTTTCATTTATTCCTCTTCATAGTACAAAATGTTACACATGAGAAGGACCTATAGGGGCCATTAAATACGTACATAGGATGGTCCTAAAAATTAAGATTACAAAATATTATTTTTAAAGTGACTACTTCTTATGGCGGGGTATGGATGTATGTTTTGCACGGGAAAAAAATTCAGTTTGCCGGCACACATCACTCTCTTCATACATAGCATATACTTATATACTACTTCTTATGGCGGGGTATGAATGTAGGTTTTGCACGGGGAAAAATATTTTTTTTAAATGTATTTTTGAAGTGAAAACTTGTATCTTCGCGCCATTATATTACTTACCCAGTCCAACTTCATTATTTAGTTTTATGTCAAGTGTTAACTGTGTAACAGTGACGTTTTATACGTTTATTATGTATTGGTAGGTGTGAATAATAAATATTTAAATGCCATTATACTACTTATCCAGTGCAACTGAATTATTTAGTATTCAGTTTTGTGATATGTGTTAACTGTAGGCTACAACAGTGACGTTTTAATAATATTTTATACTTCTTAATATAATATTTTAAATTTGAAAATTTATGTGTGTGTTTTTTTTTTTAGATTTAAATAATTTGTGATACGTACCTAAAATACAAATATATTATACAATATTTGATTAATTAATGTAATTAAATATATAAAATGTTACTACAAAACATCCAGAATAGTATTTTTGTTTTCTGAAAATTTATTTATACAAACTACACTAAAAAGTTATTACGCGATCTCTAAATTCATGATCTCACGTTTCAACTTTTTTTATCACTTTATTATTAACTTCCAAACTTTTAACACTTTTTGACAATTCATTAAAATACTTTATTGCATAATAAACATAACTTTTTTGACCTATATTTAAAGTATGAAAAGGAAGCTGAATACTTTTCAGAAGAGTGTTAATTATTTAATTAATTTTTTCACAAAAACAACTTACAGGCGTGCTAAGTTCTGTACTACTTTTTATCCTTGTTTATTACGTATACAAATTTAGCAAATAGATTTTATTTTGCTAAGAAATAATGTCTTATTTCAAAATTACATTTAACGTTTATAAATTCGATGGTAGCATATTTATATACGACCTAAAAACTTTGAAAAGATTTTATTATGACGCCCATTATTTATTAAAATTAAAGCCAAAATAAATAAATTGGCAATTTCAACAGAAGTGTTGTCAGACGTAGCGGCCGAACGGGGAACTAACTTCTCGGGGTGATTAATGACACGTGTCACACACACTATATGACAAACAAACATCGTGCTGGCATCGAGCAAGCATTGCTGTTGCAACAGCCATTTCTCTTCCATAGTGTTGCCATTGTGTTTGTACAATAGTATAACATTGCATTGACAAATGCCACTTACAGTATAACACCACTTAACAAATATAGCTTTGCCACATTGTCAAACAATTTACAGTACAGAGATTAACTTTACAAGCTACTTTGTATGCTTTCATGACTGATGTGATACACTTTAAAATGATAAACAGCATTAAAACATTGAGTATTGCTTTTGCAACATCGTCAAACAGTTTACAGGACAAAGATTAACTTTACAAACCACTTTGTATGCTTTCATGGCTGATGTGATACACTTTAAAATGATAAACAGCATTAAAACATTGAGTATTGCTTTTGCAACATCGTCAAACAGTTTACAGGACAAAGATTAACTTTACAAACCACTTTGTATGCTTTCATGGCTGATGTGATACACTGTAAAATGATAAACAGCATTAAAACATTGAGTATTGCTTTTGCAACATCGTCAAACAGTTTACAGGACAAAGATTAACTTTACAAACCACTTTGTATGCTTTCATGGCTGATGTGATACACTTTAAAATGATAAACAGCATTAAAATATTGAGTATTGCTTTTGCAACATCGCCAAACAATTTACAGTACAAAGATTGCTTTTGCAACATCGCCAAACAATTTACAGTACAAACATTAACGTTACAAACCACTTTGTATGCTTTCATGGCTGATGTGATACACTGTAAAATGATAAACAGCATTAAAACATTGAGTATTGCTTTTGCAACATCGTCAAACAATTTACAGGACAAAGATTAACTATACAAACCACTTTGTATGCTTTCATGGCTGATGTGATACACTTTAAAATGATAAACAGCATTAAAACATTGAGTATTGCTTTTGCAACATCGTCAAACAATTTACAGGACAAAGATTAACTATACAAACCACTTTGTATGCTTTCATGGGTGATGTGATACACTTTAAAATAAAACGACATTAAAACATTGAGTATTGCTTTTGCAACATCGCCAAACAATTTACAGGACAAAGATTAACTATACAAACCACTTTGTATGCTTTCATGGCTGATGTGATACACTGTAAAATGATAAACAGCATTAAAACATTGAGTAATGCTTTTGCAACATCGTCAAACAATTTACAGGACAAAGATTAACTATACAAACCACTTTGTATGCTTTCATGGCTGATGTGATACACTGTAAAATGATAAACAGCATTAAAACATTGAGTAATGCTTTTGCAACATCGCCAAACAATTTACAGTACAAAGATTAACTATACAAACCACTTTGTATGCTTTCATGGCTGATGTGATACACTGTAAAATGATAAACAGCATTAAAACATTGAGTATTGCTTTTGCAACATCGCCAAACAATTTACAGTACAAACATTAACGTTACAAACCACTTTGTATGCTTTCATGGCTGATGTGATACACTGTAAAATGATAAACAGCATTAAAACATTGAGTATTGCTTTTGCAACATCGTCAAACAATTTACAGGACAAAGATTAACTATACAAACCACTTTGTATGCTTTCATGGCTGATGTGATACACTTTAAAATGATAAACAGCATTAAAACATTGAGTATTGCTTTTGCAACATCGTCAAACAATTTACAGGACAAAGATTAACTATACAAACCACTTTGTATGCTTTCATGGCTGATGTGATACACTTTAAAATAAAACGACATTAAAACATTGAGTATTGCTTTTGCAACATCGCCAAACAATTTACAGGACAAAGATTAACTATACAAACCACTTTGTATGCTTTCATGGCTGATGTGATACACTGTAAAATGATAAACAGCATTAAAACATTGAGTAATGCTTTTGCAACATCGTCAAACAATTTACAGGACAAAGATTAACTATACAAACCACTTTGTATGCTTTCATGGCTGATGTGATACACTGTAAAATGATAAACAGCATTAAAACATTGAGTAATGCTTTTGCAACATCGTCAAACAATTTACAGGACAAAGATTAACTATACAAACCACTTTGTATGCTTTCATGGCTGATGTGATACACTTTAAAATAAAACGACATTAAAACATTGAGTATTGCTTTTGCAACATCGCCAAACAATTTACAGTACAAAGATCTAAAAATTTAAAAAATTTGAAAATCTAAATATTTTCAAAAATTAAAAGGAGGGACGACCGTTGAAGAGAAAGTTTGAAAGGAGCCAATCAGAAGCGAGCGAAAGCGTATGATTTTGAAGAGCCAATCAGAAGCGAGCATGTCAGGTTTAATGTACATGTGTTGAATAGAGGGGGGATAGAGGTGGAGATAGAAAATTATAAATAGGACGGGCCATAATATTGGTGACCAGTATAGATATAGTTTTTGAAGATGGAAGTTCTCCGAAACGCGTCAACGAAAGTAGAATTGACGAAGCTAGGGAAGGCCATCATTATACTGAACATAGTCATAATAATCCCAGCAAAAAAGAAGAAGAATATAAAAAGAATTACAAAGATTACCTTTACAAACCACTTTTCATAGCTGATGTGATACACTTTAATATGATAAACAACATTAAAACATTGAGTATTGCTTTTGCAACATCGCCAAACGATTTACCATGTCATTCTTTGCGAAGGTCCAAAAATTTTACTTTATTGTCTTGGGAATCGGTATGTTATTTAAGTACTCAAGATGACAAGTTTTTTTTATGTTGAATGAAGGTGACATGATTTGATTTTTTGCTGGATTTATTTTTATTCTCAAATTTTGCAGGCAGATTGTTTGTTAATTTATTAATATGGCTTGTGGAAGTCTTGCTTCAATTTTTTGTATTTTTGTATAGGCTGACCTCTGATGGACCATTAAAAATTGCTTTTCCAAAAATGATCTAAATTTTGATTGAAATGCTTGAATCTTTTGTAAATTGCTTTTTTTGCGAGCCAAATAATTGTATGTTCTGACGTTGGTCTGAACAGAGTTTTGTAAATTGTTTATTTTATTGATGTCGGGATAAAAAACGGAATTAGAATTTAGAAGTCGATAGAGAAGTTTGAGTCTACAATTTAAAACTAGGCGCTTTATTTTTGTGTGATAGCACAATGTCATTCTCTGTTAAGGTGTAGGCCCAAATATTTTACTTTATTATTTGAGGAGCTGCCCCGGTGGCCTAGTTGATAGCGTACTAAACTTTCACCCCGAGGACCCTGGTTCGATCCCGGCCAGGGCTTGGCATTTTCATACGCTATAAATTATCCCATCGTCTGCATTAGCTCAAGTGTGCACAATAGTCGGACGTTAAATACCAATATTATATATATATATATATATATATATATATATATATATATATATTATTTGAGGAATTGGTGTGTAATAAATACACAGGGGGCCAAGTTTTTTTATATAGCGTTAAGTCGATATGATGTGATGCGATGGGTTGATACTTGACGATGGTTGGTAATATCCAAGGGATCAAACAACCGAAAGTTCATTCTACCAAATTATATTTTAATATTTTGGTCGAATGAACTTTTGGTCATATGAACCGTGTTTTTAACAGACTGGATCATACGACAAAAAGTTCATTCGACCTGGAATGAGTAATTAACCTAGAGTAAAAGTATTCGACCTGGAAATAAAAGTATTCATTCGACCTGGAGTAAAAGTATTTACGCCTGGAAAGCTTCCACACAGTATAATTAACATTATTAGTGCAGAAGGACTCTGTAATATTACGTATATAAAACAAATTCAATTATGCGTATTTAATTTAATAATTAACGCCATTACGGTACTTACCATGCCCATCTAGCACAAAATTTTAGGAGTGTTATATTTAATATATCTTGTATTATTAGTAAAGGATGATTTAATATTACTTGGTATGTACTATAATGGCGAAAACTACAACAATTTAAATACGCATTATTGAACTTGTTTTATATATGTAATATTACAGAGTCTTTTTGCACTAATGCAAATTATACTGTGTGATAGCTTCCTTGGCGTATTTGGTCGAATGAACTTTTGGTCGTATGATCCAGTCTGTTAAAAACACGGTTTATTTGACCGAAAGTTCATTGAGTTGCACCTATTGAGAGGATTTAGACGTCCCTCGCAGTACTCGAGTTTAACACATACTTACACTTACAATACTACACTTACTACTTTGACACTTTACACTCACACTTACATTTAGGGAGGCGATAATAGCCTCAATGTGCTTTTCGTCTTAAAATAAAAAAAAATAACCAATGTGATTTTGCTGGATTTATTTTTATTCTCAAATTTTGAAGCCACGTTATTAAATTATTAAGTGATTCTGAAGATTTAATGTCACTTTTTCTGGTATAAAAATATTCGTTTACGAAAATGTTTGTTTATCTGATGTTATTAAATTTTTGTGCTTTTTATTAAATTCACTTCCATCAGTAGGACATCTAATTGCCGCTGTTACGTTATTTAAGACAATCTTCTTGCGTGTATTTCCTTTCGAAATCCACGGAAACAGGCTGAGCGGAACCACAAATTGTTCCCCAGACGAGCCGTGCCGTTACGTTCTATGTTTAAGACCTCATTAAGAGTTTCAACGGCGGAATGAACCACCACAGTCCCGCTCTTTAAAAATAACATTCTAATGGCTGGACGAGATGCTGAACAAGCGCCGAATATTTTTTTGAAAAAAATTGGCATCAAATCAAAATTTCATCGCTATTTATTGCCGCGCCATTGTGCGGGCAGTTCCGCTGAGATTAATACATATCGACTTTGACCAGAGTTATAAATAAATCGTTTTTTTTTTTTTGTGTAAATGTGGAATTTTTGCTTACCTAAATCAGGAGTGCCGATATTGAGCCAAATTTGTTTAACAAATTTCTATTGGGGAATGAGCTGTAATCATCTTTAGGCAATCCGTTGTAGTGAGCACGGATCTTGAACTCGAATATGTTTCGAATAAAATAAAATAAAAAAAGATTTTAAAAACATGTTTTTCCAATTCAAGTATAAAATGCACTAAATAGTAAAAAATAAATTTTCCATCAGTCGGAGAATAAAGCGTGGGTGCAGATTAGATTAATTATTGAAGAAAATAAGTAAGTGCGTATTGATGCGCATCCACGATTTAGTCTCCGACTGTTGAAACATTTATTTTTTACATTGTAGTACATCTTATACCTACTTTAATTGAAAAAGCGTGTTTTTTAAATATTTTTTTAATTTTATTTTATACTTTTTAAAAATGAATGTTGTAATCGATTAGAAATTTGTTTGTATAATTATTTATTATTTTTTGCAATAAACAAACATTTTTCAAATTTTGCAAAAGTGTCTAATATAAATATACATTAATGATTAATTAAATTTATGACAACAAATGCTGAAAATTTTGAATAATTTTTGTTCGTAATTGATTTAACGAAAAATTAAATAAATCTGCATTCAGAATTTTTTTTACGTATACAAATAATAATAGAATGTTCAAAAAATGAAAAGGTGTAAGAAAATGTTTAGGGCAGCGCCGGGCTTCAATGTGTAAAGCATTAGAAGAAACTAGCACCATCTATTGAACAACGCTAAAACTATTTTTCTATACGCAATTTTAGTTAATTAATTAGAACGCAATGAAGAAAAATTTGATGTGCGTAATTATTGTATATTGCATTGTCATCGGAAGCAAGCAAGTGTGCAAAATTTCAAGTCGATTGGATGATGGAAAGTGGGTTAAAAATCGATTACAAGATTTGATCCATGAAAGACAAAGGAAGGAAGCACATTTAAAATATAAAATGAATGAGTTAGGAAGCAAGATAAGAAAAAGCTTGTAATAAAATAAATAATAAGAAGTCCCTCTCCTGGAATACAAAGATAAGGCATTATCATACTGTAATTAAACCAGAAGCCTTATATGCAGCTGAAATATTATCTCTCACAATCCAGGGCCCACTTGAAAGGCTGAAGATCAAAGAAAGAAAGATATTACGAAAAATCTTAAGCCCCAAATTCGGTAACAACCAATTACTCCACATCAGTAATGAAACTCTTTGCCAAAAAACTGAAACACTATCAGATACAGTAAGAAAAAGGAGAATTTATTTTTATGGACACATCCTCCGAATGGACAAAAATAGACTAACCAAAAAAATATTTGACTACTTTCGCAATAGAAGAGCCAAACCACATTGGTTTAGAGAAACGGAGAAAGACATAACAGAACTGCAGATCACTGACACTACGCTCATGGACAGAACAGCCAAAACAATAACCAAGAACAAGAAGCAACGGTTCCAAGGCAAAGTCAAATCCAAGCGAACGATCCAAATCTCTGACGAAGAAAGAAAAGCAAGATCACAACGAATGAAGCAATACTGGGCTACGAGAAAGGCACAGAGCATTGAGAAGTGATTGATTTGGTGTACCCCAAAGTTGGGTGAAACAAATAGAGAGAGAAAATTAAATAATACTAAGTTTATTTATTTAAATATACGCATTACATTTTACGAATATTTTTCAATATCTATAATTTAATTTATTCCAAAGTTCACTTGCACTGCAACAGCATGCAATACGCTACTTGGGCACACGCCAAACGATTAATCTCATTGTCCATCATAATAACGCAATCACTGTAAACAATGTTGGTTCGTATAGCATGTGCTAAACAGTTGTGTGCGCTTCGCCAAATGGCAAATTTGCATACGTTTCACTGGCCTGTTGCTGTACAAGGCTCATCACGGCTTATCTGATTGTCCCGGATTCAACAAGTCTAAAAGCACGGAGCTTATCTCTTGTATAACATCAGTCGCAGGTTATTTATGCATAATGTAGACTTTAGAAATGAAGTACAGATTTAGAATTTTTGTAAACTTTTAGGAAAATTACGGGAAGTGGTATTGGTTTAATAGTAAAGCAAAATATTGCGTAGTCAATCTTTTATTAGGTTTGTACTCATAATAAAGCCACTTACAGACGAGAGAGAGAGTGCGCGCACACACACGCACACACTCATATATATATATATATATATATATATATATATATATATATATATTCTCACAACTTATGATATCTACAATAAGAGATGTATGTCGACGCACACAAAAATCAGACACTACAACACAGTCATAAAACCGGAGGTATTATATGCAAGCGAGACGCTAGCACTCCACACAAAAGCTACCATGGAGGGTATTTTGAAGGAAGAACGCAAAATCTTGAGGAAGATCCTTGGCCCGAGATTAACAGAAGACGGATACAGGTTGCACTCCCGGAAGACCACAGAGAAGATATCGAACCTGGCAGCAGATATCAGAAGAAGGAGGCTTCGGTTCTATGGACACATCAGTAGACTCCCAACAACGAAACTTGCCAACAGAATCCTTAAGTATATACAAGGAGTCGAATCAACAACGTCCAGGATCGCACAAGTCAGAATAGACCTACATGACGCAGAAATAGACTCAACAGACGTTGAAGACAGGCGCGCAGAAAGATGCTCGGTTGGAAGGTCCCAGAGAATGAAATCCCAAAGAGAGCAGGGGTAAAATGAACGGAGGAGTGGAAGAGGATCCATGGGGACAGGATGAGGGAGGTGTGGAGGATTAGAAGGAACAAGACATGAGTCGGAGTGCTTTGCGTGATCCAGCAGGGTCTATGCGCAGATAATAATAATATATATATTTAAATTTTTAGAAAATTCCTATTTGAAAATCTCACTGAAATCAACGCCACTCACTCAACTTTGAAATGAGCGCAAATTCCGATCTCTAAATGTCTTCCTAAAAGTTGTTACCACGTTTTTGATAATCTGATTGTACAAACGAAATTAGTCGCTATGTTCAGTATAATTATCTGCCTTCCCTAGCTTCGTCAATTCTACTTTCGTTGACGCGTTTCGGAGAACCGCCATCTTCAAAAACTATTTCTATACTCAGAGTATCAATCTTCGAAAGTTTCTGAAGATGGAGGTTCTCCGAAACGCGTCAACGAAAGTAGAATTTACGAAGCTAGGGAAGGCAGATTATTATACTGAACACAGTGACAATAATCCTAGCATAAAAGAAGACGAATATAAAAATAATTCAATGAAATTAGTTTTAAGATCTGCAGGGATAACAGTTTATTATTATTTTTTAACTCTAAAGCAAATACTAAAATAAACACGACCGTGGAAAATGTTTAAGCACTTTTTAATGGTGAATTTATATTTTCAAAAAACGCTGATAAAATATTATTACGTGGTAATGTTACTTTTTTTGGAAATTCGCCTACATCACGTCCGCGAGACAGCTGCGAAATGTGAGAGTTTTGAAATTACGTTATTTAAGTTGTAGGCTGTTAAAAGTATAATTTAAACCTGTCTGAACGCGTTTAAATATTTCGACATTGGTGCAAATTCTAACCAATTCCACGCAGAAATTCACTTTAAGGATTGAGGAAGGAAGTGCATTGTGGCGTGAAATATGAACGGGGTGAGTAAAGGATTATTTAAGGATAGGTTACCGCTAGGTCAGGGAACCGAGGGGGACGCACAATGGAACGGGAGGGGGAAGCTTGTCAACTTGTGTGATGTTAATGTAAAACGCAAGCTTGTCTGTGAACACCGAGGAGAGAATATTGGCGATGCAGAATATGTTACTGAGGTAATATTGGGCCTGTGACCTCGCGGCACGTTACAACATGTCGTTTGTAAAATATTACACACACATTCTCACAAACAAGTAAATTAATTATTAGATTGGAATCATAAAAAAAACATAATTTTAAAATCTACATAAAATTCTCGAAATTGGTACATCATGTTTCGTGATAATAGTTCATTTCAATGTAATAGATTTCAAATACGGGTTAGTAGTTAATAGAACACTCCCTGTTTGTGGTCAGAGTGCTTTTTTCCCAATGAATTTCTGAACTTTAAATTTTTTATTTCAAGTTTGCTGCATTGACTCGAGTTATATATATTTTTTAATTATGATTTTTGCAAGATATGACGAACTGATTTTAAGAATTTTTTTTGTTCGCGACAGTTTTTTTAGACAGTTATTGAAACGTATGTTCTAGTATACAGGAAACGTGTTTTCTTTAGGCAG
Source organism: Callitettix versicolor (assembly GCA_022606455.1). Lineage (NCBI taxonomy): Eukaryota > Metazoa > Arthropoda > Insecta > Hemiptera > Cercopidae > Callitettix > Callitettix versicolor. The sequence continues at coordinate 21,812,827 of CM040188.1, forward strand.
TTGTTTATCTGTCAAGTTGATGTGATAAAAATGTGTTCAAACAAATTTATTTAAAAAAATAATAAACATTTTTTTTCCTAGATAAGGGAAACATGGCAAATGGAAACAAAACCTGTTTATTAGTTTATTCTCAAACCATTTGCACAGACAGGTATATTGTGAAAGTAAAGTTTCTTGAAAATTTCAAATCTTATTGGTACAACAATGTATTTCTTTTTGTCGGGAACAGCTGGATTGATTATTTAATAGGTTTAGTTAGTCCGCCTTACTACTCTAATTCGTCTGCTCAAAACACACGCGCACACGCACGCACGCACGCGCGCGCACACTCTCTCTCTCTCTTTCTCGCACACACACACACACACACACACACGCACGCACGCACGCACGCACGCACGCGCGCACGCACGCGCGCGCGCACACACACACACACACACACACACACACACACACACACACACAAGAACATAAAAGTATTAATTGTCTTGGTGGACCAGGAAAGAAGAAATTTCAAACGTATACTTTAAAAAACTCGACACGATCATTGCTTCTGAAGAGTTTGCAAGCAATTTAGCAATTTAGGGCTATTATGCTTCTCCTCCGGGTTCACTGGTATTGGACAGCTTGGAAGGGTAAATGTCAGCTGGAAGTCAGCTGTTGGGCGGTGTCTAGTGGACAACCGAAGGATGTACGGTGGTATTAGACCAAAACCTTTAGTAACGTTCAAGTGTATGGAGAGGTGGTTATTGTATCCAGTCTGTACACAGGGAATGAATGAATAATGTTTCCCAACTGTGAACTTGTCACAAGACTTGTTCGAGCCAAAAGTAAAAAGTAAACCTGTGAATTTAAGAGAATTCACAGGATGTACCCAAATTCAGGTTGATATGACGTACCTTAGGGGACGCGAACCTGTAACACGTGGCTTGGTTTCAAAATAAATAAATAAAAAATATAGTATAATAATAATAATATTAATAAAATAAATAAATAAGGCGAAATAAAAAATAGTTCATGCACCCTGTACATAACTATATTAACTTTTGTTCCTATATTTCATTTAAAAGCATTGATTACGGAAGAATTCGTGTAATATCATGTGTGCTAGACAGTTGCGTCGAGTTCCCCTCCCCCTATTAGAATCACCCCTCAACTTAAACTATACTCTAACAACGTCTTGATCACAAAACGTGACAAAGATTAGCATACTGTGTGCCAACCTCAGGTCCAAAGTGTTACGACTGTATACCAAACAAATGCCTAAATAACGTCCTCAGCAAGGGCGGGGTCCCGTAGGGGGATGGAAGGAGGCACGAAAGATTGATCTGCGTTGCCACGGCAACCGCTGGCTGGAGCATGCCGTGACGTCAGTAAATATTCTGTGACGTCATATTCGGCACGAATAAATATACTTTACTGTTACAGTGTACACTTGTGACGGTGTTATTCTGTTTTGACATATGCCTCTTGGCGGGGAATATGCTGGATAATTTCTTCAGGAATAAGTCCAGTTTTTGTTTATTCAAATGGGCACAGAGCTCTACACCAAGAGCCGGTTTCTATAACAGTCATTAACTTATCTACAATTAAACTCAATCTTTAATTAAATCATCAATTTTAGTTTCTAAAATAACCATTAACCACAAATCGATGATTAAACACTTATTAATTTAATGTCCCAATATTGATAAATTAAATGTTTTAATTGCAGATTAGCAAATATTACTAATCAATTTTACAAAATTTACAACGTTATCAAAATTTCATGTCACTTTCTCTTGTGATAATTTTTGAAGCGAAGCTTTTAATTTTAGCTTTGATAAGAGGATGAATGAAAAGATTTTTTTGTTATTTTAAGGCGGAAAGCACATTGAGGCTATTATCGCCTTCCTAAATGTAAGTGTGAGTGTAAAGTGTTAAAGTCGTAAATGTAAGGAAAGAAAACGTCTGCCGAACGGAAGAAAATATCGAAAATATGAAACGAACGAGCAAACGAATTTCGTCTCACTATTTCTGTCTCTTTTTCTCCCTCATTTTCGATAACAGTACACGCGTATTACACGAAAACGTTGCGTTGCTTTGTTTTCGGTGTTTCCTTAGTTCCAGAACACGTGCACATAATACATTCCAAATCAAGAGCAAATAAACGTTTATAATAATTGTATTTAGTATTGATAGTTTTTAACAACATAACCCGAAATTCAATGAAATCAGCTGATCGTTATGAATATAAACAACTGATCTTTTACTATAACTACAGTAAATAATATCTAAGCTAGGTTCACGTATTTATTTATTTAAACAAAGCAAGATATTTGTAAACATATCTTCAGACTAATTATATATTCAGCAAAGATATCATTAACACTAGCTTCGCTTCTGTTGGTAACTCTCCTAGTTCCATATGTATTTTTTTTTTAATTTTAGTTATGATCAACTAAAATTTCAAAATTGTATTTTGGTATTTAAATGTTGTAATTTTACTTGTATTTTTAGTGTTAACAAGGCGTTTTCTTTAAATTATTTATTGGCAATAAAAGTATAAAATATAAATTGATTTTAAACCTTGAATTGCAACGAATTCAAGAGTATCAAACATTATGATCATAAAAAGTTCAGTAGAAGAATTAACAGAAGTATGGTTGTTTAAGTACTTGAAATTTAATTTCAATTAATTATTTTTTGGATGAAGAATCCCATTTCGATTAATTTCAGCAAGACAGGAGAGGTTTACATTTTAAGTACTTTGAAAGTACCTGTCTGACGTGAATGCCAGTAGTGTGCCAAAAAAATTAATAGCATACAAAAACGTATAGCACAATACAAACAGTAACTATGGAAAAACGTAAACAGTCAACACAACCTAAAATGTACAATATGCATTAATCGTACGTTTGAAAAGCCGCCTCGGTGGCCTAGTTGATAGCGTACTAGGCTTTCACCCCGAGGATCCGGGTTCGATTCCCGGCGAGGACTTGGCATTTTCATACGCTATAAATCATCCCACCGTCTGCATTAGCCCAAGTGTGCACAATAGTCGGACGTTAAAAAAAAAAAAAAAAAAAAAAAAAAAAAAAAAAAAAAAAAATTTTAATTGCAGATTATCCAGTCTTTGATTAAATATTTCCTAGAAACAGAATGCAAAATGAAATTAACCATTATGTTAATCAAGTATTTACTAAGCACTAAATAAATGTGCTTAAAACCAGCTGTAAGGTGTTCAATTTCTTCGCAACCGATATACAAATGAAAAACACAAACAAATATTGCAAAAACATTACACATGCTTTCCCACATTCCATTATTTCCCAAAAATATTTCTTTCGTAAATAATAGTTAAAAAAATGTAATAATTGGCTCGTGAAATTTCTCTCAAAATTAAGTTATAACTGAAATCAGTGTACCAAATGTTAAATAAAAAATGTTAATTAAACCTGACGAGGGTCAAAGTTTGTTTTAAATTTGTAATTGTTTTATTACTTATAATTTTTGTTATTTCACATTTAGTACACTGGTTTGAGTTACAAATACTGTATTATAAAAATTAGAAGATCTAGTGAACCAGTTTTAATTCCCAGAAAAGAATTTGTTGGGAAATTACTCTATACTTTTTATCAGGGTACTTATAAACTATATATAAATTCCATGTAATAAAAAATCGTTAAAATCTAGCACAATGTATCCCATATACGGTGAAAACGTAAAAACAAAAAAAAGTGTTTTCGAAAATAGCTTTAACGATTTCTGTTTTAGATAACTAAATTCGGATCGTTTGGGTTGTTCCTGAAATGTGTTAGTCATCAACTTACTAAAAATTTTTTTTTAATTTTTTTTTTACATATTGTTCAACTTAAGAATATCGTCTAACAATTTCGCTTACATTTTTCACTTTTCAATGTTTGATAGCCTACTGGTTACCTCCATATGGGTTGAAGTCCTCTGCTATATACCAATAGGTCAGCTGGTTATGTTCTTTTCAGGCGCTGAAGTGGAGTCGGTGCACACAACAAAGTCTGGATTTCAATGTTTTTTGATACGCTGGTTATATACGAGGTGTTCAGAAAGTAACGAGAATTTTTAAATTTCATTCATCTCAGAGAGCTCCCAAACCCTTCGATTGTTCAGCATTGCTTCTTCCACAGCTTCATCATTTCGTCCGAACAGATGGCCGTTAGGAACGCTGTTCATCATGAACGTCTTTACGTCTGTCTTTGAATTCTCTGCACCATTTGCGCACGTGTTGTATGCTCATACATTTTTCTCCGTAAACTTCACACAGTTGGATATGAATGTCCAACGGCGCAGTGTTTTTTGCACACAAAAAAGAATCACAGAACGTAATTCGCACCTGGCGGGAGACAGAAAAGACAATTCCATTATGAACGGCTACCAAACCAAGACTGAGCGTCGCAGACCGCTCGCGGAATGGGGATTGGGAGTGGAGGAACCAAGCTGCAAGCCAAGGTCACCGGATCCCGCTTAACAACATTCGCAGAGACTATATAGCGCCTTGGGAACCTTACTTTAGGGACAACCCTCGTATAAGCGTAGCTTCGAGTAGAAGGAGCATGTAAGGTCTCTGAGTGGTCTGAAACTCGTCACATTATCCCGATCTCAACTTCATATGTACATGAAATTTTGTCCTTATGTACATATGTTTGTCCACTTCGTAACGCCTATACTGAGAGTATAAACGATGTTCTTTAATCATATATTTTATGTTGGTTCTCTCTTCTCTTCCGGTATTAATTGAAAAAACAGACAAATCTTTCTCGACTCTAAAATTGATCAAAACTAATAAGAACGAGGAATCACCGTTAACGGTAAGAGTAAAGCAACGGCAATAACCCCGGCTATACGTAAAAACTTACGGATAGGAATATTGAGAAGAGGGGTAAGAAGACAAAGCATGTTAGAATTGTGAAATAGGAATCTAAAATTATTAAGTGATTTTTTTGTCTGAAACAGAGTAAATTTTTACACTTATTTTGTATCTATTTTAAGACTCGAAACAGGTTAACAGTGCTAGTTTTTGAAAATATTATTTCAAAAATGTTCATCCTCTAGGGAGGATTTCTTGTAAGTTGAATCATCCAAGCAACCGCCCCCACCCACAAAATTGCATTAATCCGTCAAGGGCTATGTGAAACATGTTTCAAAAATTTGGTCCAATTTTAATCATGCATGAAGAACCTAATCTTAAATTTAGGGTTTTTTTACCAAATAACAATTGTACTCTTTTGTCTTGTATTGGTATCACTCAAACGAGAATTGTCGAGCCGACAAGCGTTTACGCAAAGGGCAGTAACTGCAATCTCGAACCTATGACCTTGAGGTGAATATTCTGAAAGAAACAGACTGATCAGTACAAGAATTGATTTAAGTAATAGCCAAGCATTTAATTTTTGTTACTTATCAAAATCGGTTCTGCCGTTTTTAAAATGGTTGTTTTTCAAAATCTATAAAAATTAATAACGACTTTATCTCACGTAGTTTTCCAATTTAATTTTACTTTCATTTGAAAATTCTAATTTATGGTTTTAACGTTGGTAACACTGGTTGAATCAGATTAAAGAAATGAAGATTAAAACATTTATGAATTTCACAGTCAGAATTTATTTTAAAACGTAAAACGCAATAATATTAGCATATGTTATGATGTTCATTTTTCCGATATGGTTAGTTTTTGAAAATAAGTTTTCACCATTGTGAGGCAGCTACTTGCGGAGATAATTTCAATTTCAAATACTCTAAAAACTAATATAATTTTGTTCGTCCTTGAAGTCAGTTCTGTAGAAGATGCGCAGAGTTCAGCACGATCATTAAACATGCAACAAACATTAGATCCAGGAAGGAAATAGGAAGTCCTGTTCCAGGAGTTATTTGCATGGGCGTTTTGGAAGGTCGCCGTTTTTCACTATAAGAGTCATTTCCGGTTCGTGAGACTCTCGGTTTACCGTGTTCTGAATGTCAATTCGCGTCTCTGGTTAGTGGGTTACAATAGTTTTAGAAGTGGGTCACAGTTCATTGTTATGGGAGAGAACGCTCCCGATTCACGAATCGTCGATCTATATGGCAGTGACACAGTTAATTTCAAAATCGAGGTTATAAATCCAAGAAAAATATATTTTAGTAAGAACATTTCTTAGGAACACACCGCAGCGGCTAAACAATAAGTCGGACCAATTAAACGATATGTTAAGGCTCGAATAAAGTTATGGAAAAATAACTGTTTGAAAAAAAAGTACCTTAGAACACTTGGTGTAGTCCATTGAACCTTAAACATTTTTTAAGTACATTTAAGGTTAAGTTATGGTTAGTTTATGATTAGGTTAGATTATAGGTTAGGTTAGGTTATAGTTAGGTTTAGTTAGGTTTAGTCTAGGTTAGCTTGTGGTTAGGTTAGGTTATGTTAGTTTAGTTTAGTTTAGGTTAGGTTAGGTTAGGTTATAGGTTAGTTTAGATTAGGTTAAATTAGGTTTTCCTAGAAGCGATTATATTGATAATCGCTCCTCTATAGTCGCCCATGGTTGGGTTAGATTATAGGTTAGTTTAGGTTATGGTTAGGTTAGTTAAGTTTAGTTAAGGTTAGGTTATAGGTTAGTTTATATTAGGTTAAATTAGGTTTTCCTAGAAGCGATTATATTGATAATCGCTCCTCTATAGTCGCCCATGGTTGGGTTAGATTATAGGTTAGTTTAGGTTATGGTTAGGTTAGTTAAGTTTAGTTAAGGTTAGGTTATAGGTTAGTTTATATTAGGTTAAATTAGGTTTTCCTAGAAGCGATTATATTGATACAGTCGCCCAGTGATCATCTCTAGCACAAAACGCTAACATTTTCCTTCACGCTACGGCAGTTTGTGCAGTCTTATCAGTAGACACTTAATTTTAACAGTTATTAATAATCGATAGTTTTGTGAATTTAATTATAACTGTGAAGAAAGTACTACTTCTAGCGTATACACTAATAGACGAAGGAGAAGATGCGATTGCCGAGGAAATAATGAGTTTTTCCAGAAAATAAGTACGTCAATTATTTAAAGCAAGAAAACAGCCATTAGACTATTGTCCTTCACTCGCTTATCACTATAAAATGCATGCTGCATATTATACAGAGCTGGGTGTTTTCGCACTGACTGTTAGTTTTTCACCCTCTACATTGAAAAAATAAAGCTTTGCATTTTGAGAAGACATTTTTGAAAGTATTAAAATTTTATTGTGATTATTACTGCTCCGAAAGCAGCCTGCAGCCGCTCAACGATCGACGCTAGCGATTATCGCGGATAAGGAAACGGTAACGTGCGTTAGAAGAGTCATACGCGATGATCGTTGAGTGCTTTAGTCGCGTTTAGAAAAACGTACCTTTAAGTTTCTGATTTATCCTGGAAAGTTTTATACATCTTGTTCTATAAGTACAGATTTTTAAATGCCTTAAAATTTTAGTATAACATTAAATGGAATAGGAAAACATAAAATGATATTTTCTGTAGACTTGCAAATTAAAAAACTCATCTCAAAAAGGTCTTGTTGGATATATTAACGTCTTAAATAGCCGTCAAACTCTAAGTGCATCTCTCTCTCTCCCTCCTCGCTCTCTCTCTCTCTCTCTCTCTCTATATATATATATATATATATATATATATATATATATATATATATATATATTGACTGCTGAAAAATGGTGTCTGCCTATTTTCAATTTTGAGGCATGCTTGAATCACAGGAAAGATCAGTGACCCGATACTAATGATGGGGACTGATCACATGGTCAAACGACACATTGTTTCTAGACCCTTTGATGTCAAATTGACATATGAGGAGGATCGTATGTCCATTTGTATGTCCATCGTATGTCCATAAAAGATCGTATGTTGGGAAGCTTTACAGATCTAGTATGGTGTACAGATGGATCCAACGTAAAGACAGGCACTGGTGTTGGGATGTACTGCCTGAGACCTGGGTTTAAGAAAGTTATTATTGAGCACGTAACATTATTTATGAAGTAATGGCCATTAATGACTGAGTTCGGGAGAATTTTGTTTATATTTATACCGATAGTCAGACAGCAATCAAAGCACTTGCGGGTGTGATAATTCGATCTAAGCTTTTTTGGAGTATCGAGAGAACCTCAATGTTCTGTCCCTGCGAAAACAGGGTCTTCACTGGGTTCTAGAGCGTAAAGGGATTGAGGGTAATGAAGAGGCAGACCGACTGGTTGGGATCTGCACCTGAGTTTATCGGACCCTTAAACTCAGGCTTTAGGGATTTCTCTATTGGCCGGGTTTGCTGTTAACAGGTGGAGTAACAAACAACACCAGGCAAGGAAGCCTTCATGGGAATTCCCATAGCAAGCTCCTGGGATGTTACTCATGGAAGATTTAAAGGGGAGGCAGACATATTGGAGCACCACTCAGGAATATAATGGAGCTAATTTAAGGGTGCTTTGGTTTGGGGTATATGCACAGGATAAACCGGCACAGGGTACCACGGAGAAACCGTGTGTAAGATGCAAGAAAAAAGAGTAAACGGCAGGACACATAATTCGTGATTGTGAGGTTATTGATAGTAGGAGGGTTTTTTGTTTCCAGGACTTTAGGGATCTTTAGCAGAATGTGCTAGTCACAGTGGATTGTTGGAACTTACTAAGGGCACCGATCTGCTGAACTAGTACTTAAGAGGTTTAGTTGCACAATAGGTTTTGTTGATCGCAGTGCCTGGGGTTGTATAATCCCATCTTCTAGTTTCGAACCATATATATATATATATATATATATATATATATATATATATATATATATATATATATATATATATATATATATATATATATATATATAAAGACTCTTAGTACATTAATATATATTCTAAAAATTCTTTTAAAAAATTATAATAGGTTTACAACAAGAGCAATAGGAAGCTATTGCTATTTTCTAGAACTGTAAAAATGCTTCTTTGTAGCGATTGACAAGAATAAACATATGGAATGATTGTAATTGTTATTTAATTATTATAAGAAATCCAATTAACTATCGGCAGCCGCACAGAGTGCACGTGTAAAAATAAACTTCTACGCAACACAAAGCAACTGTGGTGCAAGGTCGGGAGAGTAGGGAGGGTGTTCCAGTGTGGTAACATTGTGCTGGCAAGGTATTGTTTCACCATCAGCGGTCGGTGTGACATGCCATTATCATGCAACAAAAACCAATCGTTCCCTGCCAATTGTCCAGGTCGTTCTCGTCTAACTGCATCTCGTAGCCGTTTCAGGATCTCCTTGTACAGTTCTTTCTAACTGTTTTACCTTCAGGAATAAATTCATAGTGAATCAAGCCCTGGTAATGCAAAAAACCTCCATCACTTTATCCCGACTTCTGTCCAAGCGAAATTTTTCGTTTCGTAAAGTTTTTGATTTCCATTCAGCAGACTGTAGTTTTGTCTGGGGATCGTAAAGGACCCATGATTCTACCACCGGATTTTTACCTGTTTCCACGACTGAAAATGACACTGAATGAGAATCGTTTTGTTGATTCTCAAGAGGCGATGGAAAATGCGGCTAAAAGAAATTACCAAAAATAGTTTCCATGAGTGTTTCCAAGACTTGTACGAGCGGTGGAAGGAGTGTGTACATGACATGAGGTGAATAAGATTAAAATATTATACGTAATTATAATAAATTTTATCATGTGTAATTTAATCGTGTTTAGTGTTTGAGACGTGTGTTTTCAATGTTTTGTTTAAGTTTGGGACGACCTCGACAGAGGGATTTGACATTTTGTCTTACGGCCTGAAGATGAAACAGTAAAGTTCCGAAACCACGGTAGCCTTTACGAGATGAGTAAATGGAATACTAGACGGAACAAAATTTGTCACAATCCTAATTATCTAAATATGTGGTCCGGTGGCTAGGTTACAACAATGAAAATAAAATTTTGTTGACCAATTCCTGGAACTTTTTAACACTAACTCGTATACGAGGTGTGTTCAGAAAGTAACAAAAATTTTAATTTTTTGAACAAAATATTTATTTATTCTTCTACACTGATGTTGTCGCCTTCAAAATATTCCCCATTGGAGATTATGCACTTATGCCAGCGCTCCTTCCAATCCTCGAAACACTTGTCAAACTCGATTTTTAGAGATAGCCTTTGGTTCTTTCAGTGATGCGCTTTTAATGTCATCTACGGCTGTAAAAAGACGGATCTTTAAGGTTCTCTTTATTTTTGGAAATAGGACAAAGTCACACGGAGCCATGTCTGGCGAATATGGAGGCTGGGGCATCGTTAAAGTACTGTTTTTGGGCAAAAATTCAGGAACAAGCAATGAAGTGTGAGCTGGTGCATTGTCGTGGTGCAAAAGCCATGAATTGTTTTTCCACAGATCCGGGCGCTTTTTTTTCGGATTGCTTCACGTAAACGGCGTTGAACTTGTAGGTAGTACTTCTTTTTGACCGTTTCACCTGGTGGCAGGAATTCATGGTGCGCTATGCCATTAATATCGAAGAACAAAGTGAGCATAACCTTTACGTTGACCGCACTTGTCGAGCCTTTTTCGGTTTTGGCGAGCAAGAATGCCTCCACTGGGATGATTGAGCCTTAGTTTCGACGTCATATTCGTAAACCTATGTTTCGTCACCTGTTAGTCTATAATACGTTTCAGTAATTCTGCATCGTCGTTGACTTCATTTAGTGACTCCTGAGCAACTTACGTTCGCCGCTGTTTTTGTTCAAATTCAACAATTTTGGAACGAATTTTGCTTCCATGCGTTTCATACACAAAACATTGGAAACAATGTCATGACATGATCCAATCGATACGCCAACATCATCAGCGACCTTTCTAGTTGTGATTCGGCGATTGTTCGTAACCATTTCTTTCACTTTTTCCACGTTTTCATCGGTTGTTGATGTGCTGGGGCGTCCAGGGCGTTCGTCATCTTCAACGTCTTCACGGCCTTCTTGGAAACGCTTATACCACTTGTAAACTCTTGCTTTACTCATAGCAGACTCACCATAGGCCTTTGTTAATACTTCACACACTTTGTTACACTTTATTCCATTTTTTACGCAAAATTTTATACAAATTCTTTGATCCATTTCTTTTAACAAACGAAAATCGCCGAGCTCATAAAAACACGTCTAACCTTAGTGGCTGTCACAGACAAAGTCAACAATTAAAACAGCTGAAAGTTTTATCATACTTCAAGGGCATGTATAACAACGTAATAAAAAAAATGTTTGACAATCGGACTTTCCAAGCCCGCGAAATTAAAAAATTCTCGTTACTTTCTGAACACACCTCGTATAAGAAGATATTTTTTTAAAGTAAATTGACTCAGGTACAAGTGAACACGAAAACATATATTTTCATCTACAATCCTACATTTCTGTTTCTTAATATCACGATACTTTCTCCATAGCGTGTGAACATAGCAAATATTACTTTTATACAGTACAGTCGGTACACCGTAAGTGAAAAAAATACAAGTTCAGAAATGTTGGCGCTCGTCAATAGACAGGGTAAAGGCACGTTCCGCGGGCGAAGCATTTTTGTTATGTATTCACGGCAACGTTTATGCAAATACCGACGCCATATTGCGTTAAGTGACGGGGGGATGTTTTTGCAAATAAAAATGAAAAATAGAGCAGTATTGGATAACATGTAGCGTACGTGCTTACGGTGATTTGTTTACCGAGTAAACTAGCGCCCTATTACTGGACGGAGAATTTGTTTACTTAGAGTCCATACTTTATGCACGTTCTACTAATGTTTACCGAATATCAGCGTTAACGGTAAGGTAAATGCTTACTACAGTAACTCTAGTCTCGAACCTATGATCTTGAGGTGCGCAAGTTTGGAAACGCAGTAGCATGATCGATGCTTTAACCATCTCGGATATGCAAGCCCATAAATAAAGAATAAAAAAGCACAAACATTTTTTTTAAAAAAGTAATTTTTAGGACTTCTGAGTAAAAAGTAGTTTTTATTGGTGTGGATTTTTGTCCGTTTGCCCGTATGCCATGCTTGGTACTAAAATAATGACTACAATGAAATTTAACGTAGTTATAATTACTTTAATTTATTTTTTGGCGAAAAACGTTTCTTAAACGTTCTATTTTATCAAAAATCGATTGTACAGAATTTGTTCAAATATACCGATAAAATATGAAAATGTGAATCAGTCAATATTTATTATCAAAATATTACATAATTTTTTAGTGATCTATCATCAAATCTGTAAAATATTTAACATAATTAATTAACTTCTCCAAGCCAAATTATTTGTGCACAAATTAGTTTACTTTTCATTTACATTACTTACATAAATTAATTTCTTTCAACCTGATTACAAACTCGCCGTACAGGTGCTGAACCATTTGTATAAAGCCCGAACGAAGTATAAAAAATAAATTTAATTCATAAAAAAACGCTTTTTCCTTATTTACGTCCGTTTCAAGGTGGCCTCTGATTTAACGTTAAACATGTAGTTCTTGGCTATTTCCTGTAATACTGGCTGAACGGCAAGACCTGTTCGATAAAGTTGGTCCAGTAACTTTTTCGTAAATATTACGTTTACCGGTTAAATTGGCGGACAAGATTACGAGCGCTGTCGTCGTGGAACTTTTTGTAAATTCGTTAAAATATGCCGCGAGGTTTGCGGTCTTTGAACTACTACTACGTTGTATTTTTTTCATTATTTCAAAATCGATCGGTTTATTTCAGTTACATTTTACTGGGTAACGTACTTGTCCAAGCCGACAATAAAATCAATTTTTATGCAAATAAAATCACACAAAACTACAAACTATCAAATGCAAATCACGCACACGCACATACACACACAAACACACATACATAAACACGAACACACACACAAACACACACACACACACACACACACACACACGTACACACATACAAATACGAACAAACACACATACACACACGCGCGCGCGCACACACATACATACAAATCACGCACACGCACATACACACACACAAACACACATACACAAACACGAACAAGCGCGCGCGCACACACACACACACACACACACACATACAAATACGATCAAACACACAGACACACACAAACACGAACAAACACACACACACACACGCACAAAATATATAATTTTTAACTTTTATCCATAATTTAATTCGTCTGATAGACGTCAAATTGGCAAACATTTTATGTTCCCATATCTTACCACCATGATGGCCACTCTAAAAGCTCATTTTACTGGAAAGTAGCTAAATTTTTGCAGTTCCAAAAGCATTTTAAATTATTTTTTTTTTAATTCAGTTTTGGAGCTATTGTTAAATAACTTGTAAAATTGATCTAGTTTCTCAAGTTGTTGACTTTATTTGATTTAGGTCACTTTGGTCAAACATATAATCGAAAACTGAAATGAGTATTACAAATTTTAATCGGAGGTAATTTACGTTCGGGTAAACAATTATTATTTCGACCCTGGAGTTTGTTGTTTATCTCTATTCGTGATATGTTATTGTACAATTATTTAGATAAAAAAACTAGCAATTGGAGGTTTCTGTTTCAAATCAACCGTTTGGCGTTTGGTTTGTACATGTGTGTATGTGTATGAGTGCGTGCTTGCGCGCGCGAGTGTGTGTGTGTGTGTGTGTGTGTGTGTGTGTGTGTGTGTGTGCGTGCGTGTTATGCAGTTTTGGTCAAACGCATTGACCGATCGTTTTGAAATTTGGTACGAATGTACGTTCTATGAAGCTCGAAGACGTTTGTATAAATTTTTTCCCCATACAATTCCGTTTCAGATGGCAACTCTAGTTTAATGATGAGAGTGTATTTGATGTTTGTAACCTGTAATATTGTCTGAACGGCAAGACCTATTATCATTTCTACCGCTTCATGGGAAAAGAGCATACCATTCTCAACAAATTTCATTTACTAACATTCTCCCTAAATATCATGGTTGGTAAACGAGCGGAAATATTTACTCGTACAGTAATTGCGGGTCAACTGTTCTTTGAACTACTAGTTTATAATATGTTATAATATTTTCCCTCCATACATTTGTGTACATTTTTAAGGTTTTATTTTATATAAATTTGAAAGTTTTTTTTTTTTAATGTACTAACTGAAAACTTCGTTTGGTCTCGTTTTTTAAGTCATAAAAAACGTCGAGCCTTTCTACAATGATTCGAACTATTCTTCGATATTAAATTTATCTCGGGAAAGAAAAGCTAAATAAATTACAGTAAACGCCTTCAGTTAGCCAATAAAGTTTTACGTCTTCCTCGCTAAAAACTTTAAGTTCCGACTGATTTGATTACGAGACCGTAACAATGAAAGAAAAAGCGATCAGTGCTCCGTTTGGTTCTGTAGCCTAGATACACGGAGCCAAGTTCATATTTAGAACATATTTTCAGAGTAAATAATATCAGGCGCAGAGTGGGCAGCGGGCTTCAAACAATCGGTACACTGTCCCAATTTCTCGTGGAACGTTCTGTTTTTTTACAAATATTTTTGAAGCGAAGCTTTTAATGTTAGCTTTGGCGAGAGGAGTGAATAGAAAACAAGTGTTCCGAAGGTTTTTAATGAAACTAAAACGAGCAGACAAATTTCGTCTTATATTTTTCTTCCTCCTTTTCGATAACAGTACACTCGTATTATATGAAAACGTTGTGTTGCTTTCACTAATTGAAGAACTATCAATTATTTAATTCTATGCAGTAATTCTACAATTCGCTTCAATTGATTGGAACGTAGTAACCGTCTATAATACATTCGAAATTAATATAAACGTTTATAATAATTGTTGTTAATATTGCTAGTTTTTAACAACATAACCTAAAACTTATTATAGCCTATCAGCTGTTCAATGAAATCAGCTGATCGCTAGGAATTAATATAAAACAACTGATCTTTTACTATAACTGCAGTAATATCTAAGCTAGCATCAAGTATTTATTTATTTAAACAAAACCAGACTGTAAACATATCTTCAAAGTAATTATATATTCAGCAAAGATAGCATTAACAAAAGCTTCGTTTCTGTCGGTAACTCCCAAAGTTTCACACGTGTACTTTTTTTATACTGGTAGTACACTTTGTAAACGAATAAAACACTCGGATCATAAGTTATTTACTGAATTTATTTTCCGCCTCACAACTCTTTCATTGCACGCCAATTTATATACGAAGCATAAAGAAAGCATATGGACATGGTGAAAATCAATCTTAATAATATGATGGGGTATATTTTAACATTGTTTTACTTTAAGAAGGATAGCTTTTCCTTAAATATCTGGTAACCAGAGGCCTCGTGCGAAATTTCCACTATGAAAGTTTTAAGTAAACACAGCCTTTTGAATAAGAGTAGTCGTTAGGGTGAGGGCGGTAGTTGGAAAGAAGGGAACACATATTTAAAAAATAAACCGGTTTGAAATAATAATCACAAATTTATGAGTCATTATAGTACATACATTTCAATAGGGGTATTTTTAATAGCAATTATTACAGGGCATTACAATTCCTCGTTGTTAACAATATTTGATGTAAGAATGTAATCCTCTTTTACTTTTTATATTTTGTTTTCTATAATGAATACAAACATGTTAGCTGATATAGTTACTCTTGAAAAAGCTATATATGGGTTTTCTTGAGTAAAGACGGCATTTGGTAAATTTAAACCTGCTCTTTGAAGTGTTTGTCCCTGTGACTTGTTTATAGTGATAGAAAACGTAGTTTTAATAGGTATTCTAGTCAATGGAAAAGGCATGCTTGATAACCTTTAACTGTATTTTGACATTTTAATTGTATTTCGTATTTTATGATGTACGTATTAACAATAGATAAATGCACGATGGAAGGAGAAATCACTAATTTGTGTAAAAACAGTGTCCAAAACTTGTGTTTAGTATTTGAAATGCTTGTCAGGGCTTGTACGACGGGCAGGGATAGTGAACAGTCAGTAGGGCCACGTAACCTATAAGTTTAATGACTTTTAAGTAAATATTGAAATTGTTCTAAGCACGTTATCCAAAAAGTGGCGTTTGTAATGGATTGTCTGTTCGTGATTCATAAATTAGCTTCGTAAAATATACAAAATATTGTCTGATTTGTGATGCCGCGCATGCGCATCCATGATGCCGTTTTGCCTGTGACAGTTAAAAATGTCTTTTATGTTACAATTTTCCACAAACAGTAAGTTTTATCGTACAATCGTTTTGTATTGTCAGAAGCGGGTTAAAAAATCTTTCTAAAGATAATTCATTTATGCCTGTACGAATAGTATGTGCTGAGAAAAAGAGATGTTGACTCGAGAAATAATACATGTGATATTATTATTATTATTATTATTGTTATTATTATTATTATTTTAAAGAATAATACTATCTCTTTTATTATTATTATTATTGTTATTATTATTATTATTTTAAAGAATAATACTATCTCTTTTTGTGTTTGCAGGGTTTGACACTGGCTAAGGGCCCTACTATGGCTGTCACTCTTTTTAGTGTGCTCACCCTACTATTATATATTGCTCAATTGTGTTGGTAAGTGTGCAACGAATTAATACAATGTTAATTATAATAATTAATTGTTACTGGTGTCACGTGACTGAACTCTAGTCTAATTTTTACTTCCTCACAATACGAAGAGTTGAAACATGAAACGACGATGCAGATTCGTTGTAGATATAACTGCAAGTACGCATGCGCGACACTCACTATTCACTCATCCGATACTGTGATAACCTTTTTTTTAAAAAATCGTTGACGTTTCTCTTGTACGCGTATTATCGGCGCTACGAAATTTTTAAAACACAAAACAAAATAAACTTGAATGTGTTAATTAGTTGTTAGTTAATTCAATAACTAATTAACTTCGGCAACAAAGCTAAAGCGCGTTTCACGTTTAGTTGACAGTACAGGTGAAATGACGGATGGGCGATGTACTACAAGTACTGAAAACATTGGCAGATACGTCAGCAAATTTTTCACGCTTAGTGTTGCATGCTGCGTACTTCGGATGAATTCATTTTGTTTTTCGTTGATATAATCAATATCGGGAATAATTTAACAAAGCTAACCAGCTGTTTGCCGTGTCGGGTAAATTATATTTTTAAACTGTTGATTACAAAAAATAAAACCAGTCAAAAACATTCTTCCTGGGCATTTTCACTGTTAAAAAAAATGTTATTTAATACATTTACAATATTTTTACAACGTGTAGTAGCAGCAATACTCCCATTGATTAATATGGTAATTGGATTCCCCGTACTACCAACTAAATATGAAATGTACTTTAGTAGCAAGCAGAACACTGACCATTGGCATTGGCCTTGTTTTGCCCTTATCCTTTTTTTTTTAGTGTTTAACGTCTGACTATTGTGCACACTTGGGCTAATGCAGACGATGGGATGATTTTTATAGCGTATGAAAATGCCAAGCCCTGGCCGGAATCGAACCCGGGTCCTCGGGATGAAAGCCCAGTACGCTATCAACTAGACCAGGGGTCTCCAAACTACGGCCCGAGGGCCACATCCGGCCCGCGAACAGATTTTGTCCGGCCCGCGGAGAGCTAGCATACTTGAAAACTCCTTTTAGAGAACATATTTTTAATAGCAAATTAAATTTAGTTTACTGAAGTATTCTAATTTTATGTTGAATAATTATTAATATGACATCTACATTGATATGGTCATGGGCTAACTACTCATAACATTGTTGTAGGCTTATTGTTATTGTTTTTGTGATAAGTTGGATAAAGAAACACAGAATTGTAATGAGTAAAGACATGTATAATATGCAGAAAATTTAACTTCAGTATATAATAACTAACAAATTATTGAAATGAATCCAACTAACATTTTATACATTTTAAATAAAAACATAACTTATAACAAGCATAATGACATATGAAATACTAATGAGATTTATGTAATTGAGATTTTCCACTGACAATAGTTTGTAGTTGTGGACTAATTTTACTTGTACCAATTATTAAAAGAGATTTAAGATGCTCATCAGTTAATTTAGATCTGTAAACATTTTTTGTGTACTTTATTTTGGAGAAGGTCTTCTCACACAAATAAGTAGTACCAAAAACAGAAAACAGCCCACGAGCAAATTTATGCAAATTATCAAATTGTGTCAGTGGAAGACTCTTATAAAATTCCAACAAAGATGAGTTTTGATATTTGTTCTTAATTATATCACTGCACTGTAGATCAATCATTTCCATTTGAAGTTCCGGGGCTAGGGTTTCAATGTCAGTATCAAAAGGATTCTGAAAAATCTTAATTTGATTCGCAATGGCATCAAAGTCCGAGAAACGAGTATCAAAATTTATTTTCAAAGCACTCAAAGTTTCGATTGCAAAATCGATAGGAAACTCAGTCTCAGTGGTGTGGCTGAATATTTCACATGTTTTAAAATGTGAAAAACAATTACTTCGTAGTTGTGATTGAAACAGTATCAATTTCTTAAGGGAATGATTTGGTATTAGTGTATAAATCAGGAAGATGCTGGTTTTATCCTTGCAATCTCAAATTCAGTTCGTTCACATGTTTTGTCAAATCAACATAGAATGCTAACTTCCACAGCCATGCGTTGTTTTGTAATTCAGTAAGAGGGCGATGCTTTTCATTCAAAAAAATTTCGATCACTGCTCGGAGTTCAAAAAAGCGCTGAAGGACTTTCCCGCAACTAAGCCAACGTACGGCAGTATGATAAGGTAAGTAATTTTCTCCAATCTCTTCAATAAATTGTCGGAATTGTCGGTGATTCAGCCCAAAAGATCTGATTATATTAACAGTTAATATGACTGGTTTCAGAACTTCAGACATATCCAAACATTTTCCGCACAAAGACTGATGATGAATGATACAATGTAAGACTAATGGTTTTGAACCACCGTCATTTTCTACAGTCTTTGACACAAGAGCGACCACTCCTTTATCTTTTCCACTCATGTTTTTGCCTCCATCAGTTGTATTACATTTCAAGTTTTTCCATCGAAGGTTCTTTTGATTAATGGCCATTTCAACTCCTTTAAAAATATATGTACCAGTAGTTTTGCCATGAATACTATACATATCAAGAAGTTCTTCATGCACTTCATAGCTTTTATCTACTCCTCGAATATAAATCAACACCTGAGCAGTATCTGACACATCCGTTGACTCATCCTAGGCCAGAGAAAACCACTCAACATGTCCATTTTTGTCGAACAGTTGAGAGGATATATTTTCAGCGATGTTTTCTACCCTTCGAGCCACAGTGTTTGCTGACATACTGACAGTTTTTAATAAATTTACCTTTTCAGGGCACATTTCTTCGGCTACTGCAATTATGCATTCTTTGATCATTTTTCCATCGGTGAATGGTTTTCCACGTTTTGCAATTTCAAGAGCCACACGAAAGTTGGCACGAGTTGCAGCCTCTTGTTCAGTTTTGAGTTTTGTAAATGAAGATTGCTGCGATTTCAATCCGCGCTTCATAGCTCCGAATTTTTCTGTCCGCAAACTTCCTGTATATTTTGAGTAATTTTTAAAATGTTTTGTTTCATAATGACGTTTAATGTTATATTCTTTGAGAACGGCTATGCTTTCATTGCAAATCAAACATAGTGCCTTGTTACTGGACTCAATTACGAAATACTGAATGTTCCACTGATCTTTGAATTTTCTGCATTCACTATCAATTTTTCGCTTCTTTTCCATACTACTAAATCACACACAAAAGCAACAATTCAAATCAAAATACTGTTACAAAGATGTCTTAAACTTAAACACGCACAAACACGTTTTAAGGAGGTACGCACTATTTTATTTCACAACAGTGTCATAGGAACTGACTTGTAGTTGCGCCACTAGCCTTCTTATATATTCCAATTACTGCCATCTAGAAGTGAATGGAAGACACCAGAACTTTCTCGAACCAACGAGATTATTCGTACGTGCTATTAGCGCCATCTGTTAGCGATAGAAGGTACTACCTATTTCCGCTTGTTCCCACCAGATGTCGTGTCACGTTTCTCATGGCTCGTACTCTACGACTAATCTAGAAATTACAGATAATGACAGGAAAATTAATAATATGCAGTGTTGCCGTTTTGCGGACTTTAGTCCGATTTGCAACCTTTTTTAAACGTTGCGTACTTTTTCGGACTTTTTTTTTCATCAGTGTCCTATTTCACTTTTTACCACCGGCAACAATGATAATATGGTTTTGGCCCTCGGAACTTACTGGAGTAATCAGTATGGCCCTAAGGTTGGAAAGTTTGGAGACCCCTGAACTAGACCATCGAGGCGGCTGCTTATCCTTCCAAGCACTTCCCTTCAGCTTTCCCAACTGTATGAGTAAATAAGCTAGGAAATGCTGCAGTCATTGTAAAGTGTATTTTGGGATTTTCTAAAAATATTTATACGTTTTAAAAGACCTAAAAAATAGATTTTCGCTCAGAAATCTGACCGAATATTTCTGTATAGTCGTTGTGTTTGTGGAAATCGCTAAGCAAAGGCGAAATCTTGGCCAGTTTTAGCTTTAAACCAATTTAGAAAATTTTAATTTTGAACTTTAAAATTACTTTGGAAATTCTAAAATGAACCCTGACCGCCGTCAGATTAATTTCTGTAATTTAAATGGGATTTGAAAATTTAAAATTCTAATTTATGCTGATTTTAACAGTGATAACGATGGTAAAATTAGATTTTCCAAAAAATTTAAAATAAAAATGTTTTAAATTTATTTTGTTTTTGAATTTGACACCATTATGAAACTCTTAACAGGTATTTGTATATTTTAACGATCAGCTGAGTCTTGCCGTAATGGGAACTCCAATAGCACTTTTGCCAATGAAAATTAATAAATAAAATTTGTATTAAAAACACACATTTTCTCGTATACGTTATAGAGAGCCATGTTCAGTATAATGATCTGCCTTCCATAGCGTCGTCAATTCTACTTTCGTACGCGTTTCGGAGAACCTCCATCTTCAAAAACTATATCTATACTGATCACCAATATTATGGCCAGTCCTATTTATAATTTTCTATCTCCATCTCGTACTCCTCCTCTATTCAACACGTGTACAATTTTTTAATAAGTGAATTTTTTTCAAATTTTTCAACAAGTGAAAATTTTTAAACGTAATATCGTCGCAAGCAGATATTACGTTTAAAAATCTAAAAATTTTCAAAAAATTAACAGGAGGGACGACCGTTGAAGAGAAAGTTTGAAAGGAGCCAATCAGAAGCGAGCGAAAACGTATGATTTTGAAGAGCCAATCAGAAGCGAGCACGTCAGGTTTAATGTACACGTGATGAATAGAGGAGGGGTACAAGTTGGAGATAGAAAATTATAAATAGGACGGGCCATAATATTGGTGACTAGTATAGATATAGTTTTTGAAGATGGAGGCTCTCAGAAACGCGTTAACGAAAGTAGAATTGACGAAGCTAGGGAAGGCAGATGATTATACTGAACATAGTGATAATAATCCTAGCAGAAAAGAAGAAGAATATAAAAAGAATTTCGTTATAGAGTAGTTAAAATGTTATCGGGTCTAGGTAAGTTATACGTTATGCATGTTGCAGAAAGCATAAAATTCCACCATTTCACCACGAAAAGACATGAATAAAAATGTTGAAATATAACGTGGTGTTATTCTCTTATTTTGTTTATCGCTTGAACTTCCGCGCACCTTTAGATTAATTTAAGGAAAGTTATTATTTATTAAATTCTATGGTTCACGTACAGTGTCTTGTAAAATAGACTACATTTTTTTGGCTAGTGTAGTCCATTTAAAAATTAGCTCTGTAGCGCCATTTTTAAAAGTAAAACGTTTAATGAATTAATCACGATAGGCAGCTGTAAAAATATAACACAATTACATTTCTGAAGTAACTACTTCTTATCCCGGGTATGATTTGCACGGGGGAAAATTCAGTTTGCCGTCACGGAACGCTCTAATTTTTGTTTAGTGATTAATAAAATGTATTTTTGAAGTGAAAACTTTTATGGTCCCGGTAAACAAAACATGAGTATAAACACTTGCTTTGCTTGAATCTGTAATGCATACCTCACTGCATATATTGTTCTTGTATATATCTAGACTGGAAGTGACTATTTAAACAGCTGATTCGCACAATAACTGCAATATCATTTCAATTGAGGTTTATTTTTTTTTTTGTTAATTTTAAAAATATGTATTTTCTAAAATCGTGTAGTTATATTGTTTAATATATATGACCTATACTAATTTCTGAATGCCACAATCAAAAATATTATAGGCTATTTATTATTATACTTAGACAGTATAACTGGCAAAAGTAGGGTTATAAACTGATTAATTATTAAAGTCTCTTATGTAGCCTAAGATACTCAAATTCATAGTCTGTGACAGTTTCAGTTAATTTTTAAGTTGTGTACCTATACACACGTGAGATTAAATACCAAAATAATTTTCAAGAGTTGCTCTTTCCTGCATGCATCTAAGTTTTTATAAAAATAATTAATCATAATATTGAAAAGGTATATACGGTCAGGCAGCCAAAAGTAGTCACTTCAGTCAGCCAGTTCCTCACTGTCTAAATTTTTTATGTTATATATTTTTGAAAATTTGATTTGACTATCGTTCGTTATTAAATTAAAAACTTGAAATGCTATATTATTATGACCATTTTAACGCTGATTTTACCAACAATGGTGAAAACAATTAAAAAATAAGGGTCTTTTAATCTTTAGCGTGACATTTTGTAACCGTTGAACGCATTTTTCTGGGCTTGTCTAAGCTAATAATTACCGGAATCGACTTTTTGCTAAGATTGAATTAAATTGTATCAAAATTGTGAAACTGAATATATAAATTCTAATAACCGTCTTTTCAATTTCGGGTGTTAACGTTTATTATTTACTTAATAATTATTAACTTTTATTGGAATCACTTAACGAAATCACTTAAAGGTTGTTAAAATAAATTATCCAATTTACTATTACAACAGAATCTTTAATTGTTAATATTAATGTCAAGTTAATGAAATTTATTACAAGTTGTACGCAAAAAAACAAGAAGTGGTGATCTTCCACAGTACAAGACCGTGCTCATTTTAAGTACCGAGTTTAGGTCTTACCATGATGGCATCTCCAATAGCTCCTTTTTCAATTAAAATTTATTTACAACAATTATGATTCAAAAAAAAAAAAAAATAAGTTGGAAAAACTTGAGGAAAATATTATTACCGTAAGTGCAACGTTTATTCTCATTGGACATTATTATAAAGGTCCATCAGCAAGTTTACATTTAAACGTGAAAGTAAAATATCATTGGGATTTGTGTTTATCTTTTTGCATAAAATTCAGTTGTCAAATGCAAATTGCAGTAGTGGGCGTTAGAACACTGTGACTCATAAACATGTCACCGACAAGGCAATGATGAGTGATGACTCTGCCTCATATATCGCGTTATCGTTAATGCGTGTTGTCAACGTGCAACAAATGGCAGTGCCAAATACGGCCGACAATCTTTCAAATTGTAAATTACAATTTTATTAACCAGATTATTTTCATTAAAAAAACGTACCGGTGAAATAATTCCGTTGAAAGTGAACGAGTTCTCGTAGAAATAAACACGTATCTGTTACGCTGACGTAATAGAAGCGGATTTTAAAAAGCTTTTTTTAAAATATAACACAACCAGCTTTATTGGCACACTATATAATTTTTAGCTTTGCTATAACTGAAGATGCTTCACGGCGAAATATATGTCAATGAATGACAAAATTTTGTGAAACTATACGTGACCTAATTCTGCTGGATATTATGGAGTTTCCCCAAGTACCAACTGTGTTCAATACATTTTCTGATCCTTCTTGAACCGGATCATTGAATATAACGATAACTCTAACGAAAGATTTGTGAGCGCTCGCTGCTGGTGACATCTTGTGGCAGATTGTTTAATTAAAATTAAATATATAATAGTACTGTCTATTTTTCAAACGTCTCTATTTTGTAGCTTACAGCGATCGTATCGGCAAATAGTCCAACTACTTGGACTTTAGCCGCTAATAGTGTATAGTGGCACTTCGGGCAGACGGTCATTAGGGAATCCCGGTCATTAAGGAATGTAAACAAGACTGGCCTACGTTTCTGAAATCCTCTTTGATGAAGGCATTAAGCTCCTGCGTAATCAATTAATGACTTTAAATCCACAGATTAAAACAAATTAGATTAGTACTTTAGCTGTATTGTCACTTCGGGCAGACGGTCAAAGGTCACTTGAGGTCACTGGATTACAAATGTAAACAAATATGACGACGAGGTTTCTCCATCGCTACGTTTCTGAAATCCTCTTTGCTGAAGGCATTAAGCTCCTGCGTAATCACTTAATGACTTTAAATCCACAGGGCCAGCAGAATCCACTGACAGCAGCAGAGACAGTGTATTATGAACAATTAAATTTAAAGTATTTCTTATTTATTTCTTTACGTGTACGATTTTCCCGAAAACAGATTCAATTCCTATTGTAAGACCATGACACTGCCTTCAGCAAAGAGGATTTCAGAAACGTAGGCCAGTCTTGTTTACATTCCTTAATGACCGGGATTCCCTAATGACCGTCTGCCCGAAGTGCCACTATACACTACTGCCGCTGATATCGAGCACGCTTTTTATAATGGTGGCTGTACTTCTAGTATTTTTATATTCAATGACCGGGTTTTTCTTAGATAAATCTATCCAAACGTTACATACAGGCCCTAAGCAAAATTTGAAATAAATTGATGAACTTAACGTTGGGATAATCTAAATTTTACGTTTACACGAAAAGGGCTTCAAAGGTTTATGTTTTTAATTCTGCATTGGTTTCGAAATATATAAAAACAAGATCTTGATGTATTTTTTTTAATCAGACATTATGCAGCGATGAACACAGACATGCATTTGTTTTAATATTACGTACACTGTAACTAGCTTTATTGGTTAAACAGCTGTTTGTTATCTAATAAATAATTGTAAAAGTTTATACGGTTATTGCTCAATGTCCATACCTCTGATCACAGCACCACACCTAGAGTGCAGCACTGTGAACTGTAAACCAACTCAAAAGGCACTCTCTCTACCTGTGCGTTGTCAAGCAGCTGAAGCACTTCAATATTTTGGTGTTGATGGAGTCGAAAGCCATGTTTTTGGCTAGCTTGTCTGAATAATATTAATATAGCTTCTTGGTGCAGCTCCAAAACTGTATACAATATAACCATACTGGTTGTAGCATATGCTTGTATAGCAGCAGTTTGTTATGTATTGACAATTCTGACTTTCCAGTCAGCCAACGCATTTTCTTCAGTTGGATGCCTAGTTTTCTCCTTGTTCCTTCCAGTTTGGCGTCAAGGGTCATACTAAGATATCTTGTACTATCAGCACGCGGTACTATATGTCCATTAATATCGACTGGCTCAATCATATTCATATTTGTAAAATTTGCATGTAAATATTTGGTCTCATTTAGTTTGATGCGCCAAGAAGTGACATGGTAATTTATTTTTGGCATCTACAACATCTTTCCCAACAGCCACCGTATTTTAAAAATTATCAACATTTTTAAAATATCACATAAAAATTGGTTTGGCGTACTTTTTTATATTTTACAACAATGTATAAAAATAAACACGCATGAAATTAATAACTGTTTTTCCTTATAAAATAAAAAATTGAACAATGACCACGCGATACAAATATATTTTTAATGGTATCTATGTTTAAGAGTTTGTTGATCCTGTTGGCCATATTGAATTTATCCCCTATAAGACTACTTAACGGTACAAAATACTCCGCTATTTGTTGAGGTAAAAGCATGTTTGGTACGCCATTTTAAAAGCCTATTACACATTCTCACATACAAATAAAATATCAAACATAAATTAATTTGATAATCAATATTATTCTTATAGGAAACAGATAAAATGTGGCCGACAGATAATCTTAATTGGTTCAATGTTAAATAAACAGAATCCTAATTAGATTAATAATTTATAACATTCTTTTGTTGATAAATTCATATTTAATTAACATCCTCTTAAATAGTGATCTACAGGTTAAAATCGACGCTAATTTTAATTTCCTAGTCAGGGTTTTACCACGATGGCCACTCCAATTGAAATCAACTAAAAAAATCCAAGTATGAAATTGCTTTTAACACAGAAAAACAAAATTTTGTCGACAAAAGTGTGTCTTTTGTCAGATAAGTTTCGAATATTCCATTAGTTAAGTAGCTACGATTCCATTAGGCTCTTCCGTTCAAGGCACATTTCCCACTTAGATATATACTGGTGACAATCTATTTATCAAACAGTGGAATAAGAAAATATAACAACGGAAATATTTATGAAATATTCTCGTTTTTTGTCTTCACTCGATGACAAAATGCTTTCAATTATTTATTGTTATTTATCTCCATGATATCTGTGTTTTCTATTCTTTTTATTTTCTGTGTGTGTGTGTGTGTGTGTGTGTGTGTGTGTGTGTGTGTGTGTGTGTGTGTGTGTGTGTGTGTGTGTGTGTGTGTGTGTGTGGCCGCCTCGGTGGCCTAGTTGATTCAACCCGAGGACACTAGGCTTTCAACCCGAGGACACGGGTTCGATTCACGGCCAGAGCTTGGCATTTTCATACGCTATAAGTCATCCCATCGTCTGCATTAGCCCGTGTGCACAATAGTCAGAAGTTAAACACAAAAAAAATCTGTGTGTGTGTGTTTTAGTACTGAATTTTAACTTAGTTGATTCAAACTTGGTACAAGAATCGATTTTGATAGCAGCTTGAACAGGTTCCTTAACCGTTAAAATACGGACAACAGTTTCAAAATGGCGGTCATTACAAGTCATTAAAAAATCGTACTTTTTTGTCTAAAATGTTTTTGAAAATTTGTTTTTAACCATCGCAATCAGCGTTAGAAACTGTATAAACTATCATTTTGCAATTGGAATTATAAAATTGAATTTGAAGGCGGTCAGAGTTCATTATTTTCGTTTCAATGTGTTGGGAAAATTCCGAACGCTGATATTTTCAGATTTTAATGCTGAATGTGATTGTGAAATTAAAATTACGGAAAAAAGTTTAAGATAAGAAAAATATTTTTGAAAATTCGTTTCCAGCCCGTCAGCGAGATAGCTGTGCATAATTAGTCTATTTTGATCCTGTATATAACTAGTATAAACATAAAGCAAGGAAATAGTTCAAAAACTGATTTAAAGTTTTTGAGTGTTTCCTGAGCTTGACTAACTGTTTTCATTCGTGTCTCGAGATATATTATTTATGCCCATTTTCGACAAAAAATCCCTTAAAAATTAACAATAGTTCTTTTTATATTTCTAGGTGTATCCAGAACAAAATTAACTACCGTGAGAAGGAGAAACAGGTTCTTGATCAGATCCTGGGTCCTTCGAGCTACGACGCCAGGATACGTCCATCAGGCGTCAATGGAACAGGTAGGCCGAACGACTTGTGCCATTTTGTTTTTTTGAAACTGGTTTTCTCCGCAGAAATTTAAATGTTTCCTTACAGGTCTTTATTAGCTATAGTGTGTAAGAAATCCTGGCAATATAGTGTTTATCTTTATACGGTTAAACTATTGTATTTGTTATGTAGGATGTATTTATTGCTATGAGGGCATATTGATGTCATTGAAAATCTTTATTGTTTCTACGCCTTTCATAGATTAATATTGTGAGATTTCATCTGTGATATTTTAAATTTTAACTCCAATCTTAACATACATATGAAATAAATTGAAAATTTTACTCTAATTATATATCGATACTTGTTTAAAGGTTATTGCTACAAAAAAAGTCATAAAGCGAATTTAAAAAAATTAAATATACATGATTGTGCGCCAAACTTAGTGATTCTATTTTACTTTTCAAATCCACATGTACGTCAACACGATTATTACTGAATGCAGATTTTTCGGAAGCAACCAATCTATAAATAAAACTATTAACTTTTTCAATAACATTTCCTCCGTACAACTTGACATTCATGTAATGTCTGTTTTTCGTTTTTCAAATATGACTAACGATTTTTAAAAGAAAGTGAGTTAAAAGGCGAATTTTTTTACCAAAATACTATCAACGATCACCTTGTTCTATCGGCTTCTTTTTCCAAGCCTGTATTACTTTCAATATTTCGGAAAGAACGGTTTATGAAGCAGTAATCTAAAATCTTGCTCTTACTTCAAATAAAAAATGTGCTTTCTTTCTCAATTATCTTCATGTATTTATTTAACATTGATTGTGTTAATGATCTTAATATTGCCACCGTTGCCTTCGTTGGTTCCTTCCCTGTTAAAACAGTTTAACGCTTTGTCAAACTCGCATTGAGGAATGATCAATGAGAGCTGCCATTAGAGTAAGTCTTAAACTTGGAACCATGAAATGAGCACCAATATATATTTTTATAAAATTTAACTACTCAAAAAGTAATCTAAAGTTCAGGATCGGCGCTCATATCAAGGTCCACCATAATGGCAGCTCCAGTATCGGCGCTCATATCAAGGACCACCATAATGGCAGCTCCAGTATCGGCGCTCATATCAAGGTCCACCATAATGGCAGCTCCAGTATTGGCGCTCATATCAAGGTCCACCATAATGGCAGCTCCAGTATCGGCGCTCATATCAAGGTCCACCATAATGGCAGCTCCAGTATCGGCGCTCATATCAAGGCCCACCATAATGGCAGCTCCAGTATCGGCGCTCATATCAAGGCCCACCATAATGGCAGCTCCAGTATCGGCGCTCATATCAAGGCCCACCATAATGGCAGCTCCAGTATCGGCGCTCATATCAAGGTCCACCATAATGGCAGCTCCAGTATCGGCGCTCATATCAAGGCCCACCATAATGGCAGCTCCTGTATCGGCGCTCATATCAAGGTCCACCATAATGGCAGCTCCAGTATCGGCGCTCATATCAAGGTCCACCATAATGGCAGCTCCAGTATCGGCGCTCATATCAAGGTCCACCATAATGGCAGCTCCAGTATCGGCGCTCATATCAAGGCCTACCATAATGGCAGCTCCAGTATCGGCGCTCATATCAAGGTCCACCATAATGGCAGCTCCAGTATCGGCGCTCATATCAAGGTCCACCATAATGGCAGCTCCAGTATCGGCGCTCATATCAAGGTCCACCATAATGGCAGCTCCAGTAGCTCATTTTTCAATGATTATTCTCTAAATCCCAAAATGGCAAATCCAAGACGCTGGTGAAAAATTTCAACTATCTCAAAATTAGTTGATTACCCGCCAATACCATTGTTGCGTCGCAAGCGAAATCTGTTGAGCCTCGGAGAAAGTACAGTATGGCCTACACGATTAAACCTCAGTACTTTCTTATGTTTATTTAACCTCCTAGATGTCTGTTTTGTTATAGTGTTTAACCTTACACGAAAGTGCAAAAATATACTTTATTAATTTAACTATAGATTGAGTACTTATTGAAGTACTTATTGTAAGTCAGATCAGCTGATACGCAGAGAGAAAATCGAAATTTATTAATATTTCTCGGTGTAAGGAATGTGCAAGAGAGAAAATTATCTAACTGAACCAATCGAGTAGAACTTGATAAATAACACATACTCTTTCATATTTAAGTAGGCCCTACTTCCATAAAACAGAAAATTACATATTTGCCTCACTAAGTTAACTAGTACATTATTTCTAATTAGGTGAACGAGTCAGTAACAATGTTTTTTTGTTTATAAATAACATACAACAATATATTTTAATAACATGTCTCGTTGACGTGATGGAAGCGAATTTCCAAAAGGAATTTTATTACCTTAACCACTTTTTGAAACCTTGATTTCACCATCATGAACAGCGCGAACAATCCGTATGTATTAGCATTTTAAACTGAACGCATTGAAAATACGAAAATGGACCCTGACCGTTGGTAAATTTTATTTAAAAATTTCAACGGATTTTGTTGAAAGTTCAAAATGCTGGTTAATGCAGTTTTTAGCACTGATTATGATGTTAAAATCGTATTTTTAAGAATATTTTAAGAAAGAAAATTTATGAATGTTCGAACAATTTAAACGGCCGCCATTTTGATACTGTTGAAGGAATTTCGCTGGTTAATGAGCTTATCTAAGCTACTGTAGTGCCGAAATTTTTTTGACACCAATTTTAATTTAAACGAACCAGCGAACGTGAGCGTTGAAGTACTTACACATACGTTGTAATCCTGTGTTCATTCGTTCGACTAAATTAATTGTATCCTTTCAGAAGGAAGCTTTCGTCTGCCAGTTATGTTTAAACTTGCTTCGGTTCGACTTCAGACCTGGAGCGAGAACAACCTTGAAGATGCCAGATACTTGACGAAACGTCGGAACAAATTTTGTCCTAACTTCGTTATTTTTTATCGATTTATCGATTTCGAAAAATGAAGTTTCATTTTGTTCACGATAAAATGGGAATTATTTCATCTAATTGAAGTAATTCCATAAAATAGGCCTAGGTGATTAAAAAGTTTTTCACAGTTTAAAAAATTTAATGGCCGCCATTTTGAAAATTTTTGAAGGTAAAATTTAGATACTTTTCCAAACAGTCGTCGATACAGATAACGTATACGTGTGCCAAATTTCACGAAGCTACCTTGAACCGTTCTCAAGATATAAATTGTTTCTTATAAAAAACAAAATGGCGGCCAGACAGAAAACGAAGCGTTTTGGATCTATGTTTGTTGGGACTTCTCAACTAATTTTGATGTGGGAATTCACGCCTGAATTCTTTGAACCTTTTTCTAAAAAACCTGTATATTATATAGTCTATATATTAACGAGCCCTCAAAAAGGGTTCTAAAGGTTGACCTCTATCGGCGCTCATTTTAAGGTTTCAGATCCATGATGGCCGCTCCAATAAGCTCATTTTCTTATAGACATTCTCTAACAAAACTATAAGCAATGTTAATGCAAAACATTTTTTTACAATACCAGTTACTGCAATTATTCTTCCTTTAACAGTTAGAATTCTC
Organism: Callitettix versicolor; assembly: GCA_022606455.1. Lineage (NCBI taxonomy): Eukaryota > Metazoa > Arthropoda > Insecta > Hemiptera > Cercopidae > Callitettix > Callitettix versicolor. The sequence goes on from CM040188.1 coordinate 21,843,836, forward strand.
GTGCTGTGCTTTGAATACACGTTTTCATCGCGTACACAAAGTCATTACAAGTACGTCACTCTGAACCGAATACAAAACAAAAATTTGCATTTTATCAAAATGAAGGCAATTTGTGTCTATCGTAAAAGCCCTCGAACACTTTGAGCGTCCAATGGGCGGCGGGCGTACCGCGTTTCTGCGGTTTTTTTGTTTGTTTCCGCTTGGCACGAGTTATTCAAGAGACACTTAAATTCTTACAAAGCCTCGGTTTGCAATATTCGTTGTATTTTAAAGTTCGTCATAAATTTATTTATTTTTTTATTTCATGAACAGGAGTTGGTTTTTGTTGCCTTTAAACGTTAATTCGGATGGTAATTAAATTTGGTAGTTTTTTTTAGTGTTTTTCAGATTAAACTTATGTTTTTTAGGAAATTTCTACCGTATAATGAGCGGCCATCATGGTCAGACTCGGGAGAAGCGCCTTCCTTCAGATCACTTTTTGAGGGATCGTTAAAATTATATATACAGTGTCCCACGAAGAGATTTACGCATTTGATCCTCCATTATTTTCTCATTCCTCCATTGATCATTTTGAAACTAAACATACTTTTTAAAGAAGGTACCAGAAATAGTATGTGAGAATTGCATCTGGTTGATGTTTGTGGAAAAAAATGGACGAAATAAATAAATTCTATTCCTTTTAAAAATCTCACTATACTGCACTATTAAATCAGATTGTTGAACAGCTGTTAATTCTTTACGATTTACGAAATGTTCATTGCCATTTAGCTTGCTTTTAGTTAGTTTGTAACTAATTAGTTTTGTAAAACATTAATAATTAATAATTAAAATTTTGTTTGAAAAAAATAATAAAATCAGTTCAATACTTTATTTAAACTTTATTTTGGTCGTCATTTTGTTTCTACAAACATCAGCCAATTCTCACACACTATTTCTGGTATCTTTTTTTAACTAGTATGTGTAGTTTCAAAATGATTAATGGAGGAATGAGAAAATAATGGAGGATCAAATGCATAAACATCTTCGTGGGACACATTGTATATTAATATGTAGTATTTCAGTGACTGAACAATGTGAATTACGTTGAAAACGGCATTACATCCGTTCCAGATAATTGTTCGAGAATAAACATTGTTTCGATATAACTGGCATGTCGAGCTTGTTCTCCCTCTAAGTCTGACGCTTAACTGAAGAGGCTTTCAACTGGCACCTCCTTTTATAACCTCCGTATGACGCAGACACAGAAAGTGGGCTGGCTTTAGCTGATGTGGATCGACCTGCCATTAACGCACATTAGCACTCAATGGACATAACCATGCGTTAGTTGCACGGACCTTAAAATAAGCGCAGACTCTGACTTCTAGTAAAACAAAGAAATCGCTAAAAATTGTCGATCATGGAATCAAAAATGATCTTTGAGTAGAAAAACAAAGTATACTTGAAAAAATGTAAACGTTGATTTGATTTGCCGCAGTTTCCGTATATCTTAGCGATTTAAGAAAAATAAAGAATTTATAAAAAAGAGTTATATTAAAAAGAGTGTTTTACCCTTATTGATTTAGATAAAATACATACGGCATAACTTCAAACTACAACTAAATCGTAAAGATTTTTTTACATATAAAAGATAATATTACTTATTAAAGTTGTATTTTAAAAATATCTTTTCTACAAATAAGGTTTTTTAACCATAATCATCATTAAAATATGCATATATTAGCAGTTTAAACAATAAAATACTGTACATTAAAAATACGAAAATCGCCGTCAAATGTTTTTTTCTTAAATTTCAAACGATTTAAAAGAAAGATAAAATTACAATTTATGAAGAACTCAACACTTATTACGGTGGTGAAATCATATTTCAAAAGAGCATTAAGGATATGAAATGGTCGCCATTTTGAAACTATTGAATGAATTTTGCTTCGTTCAACCGAATTATTATCAAGCTATTATCAAAATCTGTTTTAGTGCCAAATTTAAATTACTCTACCAAAATGGCGAATGTAAGCGTGTATAACGAGAACCTACGTGTTACTCTGATGTCAGAATTGGCGCTAGTTTGAAGGTGCCGAGTGTCGGTGTTACAACGATGTTCGCTAAATTTGCTAATAATGGAATAATTAAAATACGATTTACACGTTTACAAAAATTAAAAATTTCACTTTTTTAGTATATGCTACTCAAATTTATACGAACTATTAATACCATAAACTGTACACACGGTGGTAATTTCAAGACAGATAGCGCGGTCATGGTTCATTTTTGCACATTCAAATGTTACCGCCATTTTGAAACGGATAAACGAATTTGTCCAAGCAGTTATTAAAATTAATTTGTGTACCAATATTTTATCGATCGGAATG
>CM040188.1:21848701-21893701 GCA_022606455.1 Callitettix versicolor
GACCTTTGCGAATACTTTATTCAAGATTTTAGGAACAGATGACAGCTAAATTTATCGCTTTACATTAATTGTAATACCCAGCTGCCAATTTGAATAGCTGCCAAATATGGTGCCACCGATAGGCAAGGGTTTCTCTCTATTACTATAGCTTACGTAGTGATCCCATAAAACGATACCGTGTGACCAAAGATACACCTCTGGATTTAAAAGAAAATTTTTTAAATGTGGCAGTTTTGTTTTAAGTTTCGAACTGGAAAACTTTAAAAAATGTAGCTGTTATAGGCTAATACGTAGTACAAAAACATAATTCAGCAGTGTTGGGTGTTTGATAAAACCAAAATACTGATCACGAATATAGCTTTTGGATTATAAATTGGTATAAATATTCAATACCATAATTAAGAAAACGCTTGAAATTTTACAGTTTATGCCAATTTTTAATCTAGATTTAGGGTTTTTTTAAAAACTTACAATTTACAATAACGAATTACAAACTTATTAGGTTTGTAATAACAAAAAATAACGATGATTGCCGAGTATTTCCGACTATCACCGAAGCCATCCTGAAATATTTCAAAATGAACTCAAACGACAAACTGTAAATTCTGAATAGATTTACAAACTTTATTTATTGGCTTCCGGTAGGTCTTTTGTTTTTGTTTTGCATGAGGTCACTAATTCAAACACAACAATAAAAAAAGAACATCTAATGGAAAAAACTCACGCAAAGCGAGCAAATAAGCTTATAAAGGACGCTATTTACACGTGAGCATGACCGCACAACTTTCGAAAATTCGCTTGTAGTTTTTCAAATTTATAAGAATAGTTATTTTTTGTAAATATTTTCATTGTATTAACTAATTAGATTTTATATTATAATAATAATTATGAAAATTTTACATTTTGTAGACTCTCGAAATATTTTTAAACACATGTACATACTTATGCACTATTACATTATACAATCTTATTTGGTATATTTTTAGCATTTATAATGTAGTCGAATACTTCAAATTTAGAAATTTGTAGTAAGTAGAAATTTCATTACATTTGTTTTTTTAAAGTTTCAACTCATAGCTGTGGTGGTCAAAAATCTTATAAAGTGCGTGTTTTTTCGAAAAAATATTATACTTGTTTACATTTCATATATATATATATATATATATATATATATATCGTCTAACGCTATTCAATTTGTGACCACTTTGAGAAGTCCGTAAAATAAGGTTCCCAATACTTTTTCACAATGAAAAACATGTTTATTTGCATTGAATAATACATTTTTGGAAAGCTTACACTTTTTCTATTTTTCGACATAATCGCCGTTGAGATCGATGCATTTTTGCATAAGGTGAACCATCTTTTGTATGCCTGATGGTTAAAACTCTCTCGCCGAGCCGCGAAGGTAGATTAAAACGTCTTCTTTCAGCTCTCTCTGGTACTGAAATGCGTCCCATCTAAGTGTTTCTTCAAATTCAGATGGTAACCACTTGGGGCTACCAAGTCCAGGCTGTAGGGCGGATGTGTGACAGTATTCCAACCAAATTGGTTGATTAGTCGATTGTTACACGGGAGGTGCGCGGACGAGCTTTGTCTTGATGGAAACAAACTCCCTTCGTGAGCATGCCTCACCTCTTGTTTTCAATCGCGCTGTGAGGTTCTTTAACGTCTCACAGTAGCGATCAGCATTGACTGTTGTGCCGGTATGCATGAATTCGCACAACAATAATCCCTTCCTGTCAAAAAACACGCTCGGCTTTGCTGGCAGACAGTGTTTGTTTGAACTTCCGCGGCTTCGGTTACTCTGGATGTTTCCACTGACGTGATTGTTCTTTTGTTTCCGGTTTCGTATAGTGTAACCAGATCTCCACTAATGGAGACCAAGAGAAAATGGAGTCCAAGAATTTCTCACCATCGGTTTTGTAGGCCTGGAGGAATTCACGGGCCGCATCAATTCCTTGCCGGTTGTGGTCGGCTATTAGCTGTCTTGGGACCCATTTTGCACAAACCTTGCTATAGGCCTATACTAAATGGTCTGTCATCTGGGATCATCTCGGAGAGCTGCCGAAGAGTGACTTTCCGATCTTTCGGCATTGTTTCTTCCACTTTCGCAATCGTTTCGTCCGAAACAGATGGCCGTCGGGAACACTGTTCATCATGAATGTCTGTACGTCCGTCTTTGAATTTTCTGCACCATTTGCGCGCGTGTTGTATGCTCATACATTTTTCTCCGCAGTCTTCAAACAGTTGGATATGAATGTCCACCGGCGCAGTGTTTTTTGCACACAAAAAACGAATCACAGGTCGTAATTCGTACCTGGCGGGAGACAGAAAAAGCAACTCCATTATTAACGGCTACTAAGCCAAGACTGTGCGTCGCTGCAAGCCAAGGTCACCGGATCCCGCATAACAACGTTCACAGCGACTATAGCGCCTTGGAAATCTTACTTTACGGACAACCATCGTATATATATATATATATATAGGCTATATTTGTTGACGAAAATGTGAGGGTATAGCAGAAGGAGAAAAGGAAGGATTCACCGTTTCCATGGTAATATCAGGTGTTTAGCTTGAAAGTATTCAAAAGTATAGGCTTTAACATAGAAAACTTATGAATAAACTAATTGTAAAATTTATCGTAGCAAATTGAATTGTGAAATTTTTCTAAACATTGAGAGATTTTATTTTTGATTCTATTTAATTTGTGCGAACCTTGTGGTAGTTTTTTATTTTATGTAGTTTTGTTTATTTTTTGTAAATATTTCGTCTGAAAGAAAGTAATGCTAAACTATACAAAGAGTAGCAAGAGAGGAAAGTAGATACGTAAAGAAAATCTAATTTTAAAAATCTATAATTTTAATTTTTTTTTTAATTATGACTTACAAGAGAACTAACTTTTCAACACTTCGTAACGTTTGTGAGCGAATGTTTTTAGGACTGTTAGTATTGTTGAGCCGAGCAAACTATAGTCTATGTTTGTTGGTGCAAGCCTTATTGGATATGGTTTTGAGGCTGACATACGAGATGGGAAAATACTCGCACCTTCTTCTCTATAAAACTTTGAAACTCAACAATGAGCCAAACTTGATTGTTTCCGTTGCTCTCGATTTCACTATTCGATATTAAATTTTTATTGAACCAGTTCATAGTAAGTATATTTAAAAAGGTTACTACAGTTCATCGATTTTTCAGAAGCTCAAAATTTTAAAAAATAACAGATTTTTAACTTTATACTAAAGTAGCTGTACCCGGCCACACGTTTCTGTGGTTCAGACAGGTTCAATTTAACAGTTAATTCGGAAACATTGAAGTGGAATTCTTAAATTGGAAATTTGGAAATCGTAAATATATAGTAAATCGGATACATTTAAATGAATTTGTAAATTAGAAATTTGGAAATCGTAAATCGGAAACATTGAAATGGAATTGTAAAATTGAAAATTTTGAAATCGTAAATGTATCTTAAATCGGAAACGTTGAAATGGAATTGAAAAATTGAAAATTTTGAAATCTTAAATGTAACGTAAATCGGAAACGTTGAAATGGAATTGTAGAATTGGAAATGGTAAATGGATCGTAAATCGGAAAAATTGAAATGGAATTGTAAAATTGAAAATTTTGAAATCGTAAATGGATCGTAAATCGGAAACGTTGAAATGGAATTGTAGAATTGGAAATTTGGAAATGGTAAATGAATCGTAAATCGGAAACATTGAAATGGAATTGAAAAATTGAAAATTTTGAAATCGTAAATGTATCGTAAATCGGAAACGTTGAAATGGAATTGTAGAATTGGAAATTTGGAAATGGTAAATGGATCGTAAATCGGAAACGTTGAAATGGAATTGTAGAATTGGAAATTTGGAAATGGTAAATGGATCGTAAATCGGAAAAATTGAAATGGAATTGTAAAATTGAAAATTTTGAAATCGTAAATGGATCGTAAATCGGAAACGTTGAAATGGAATTGTAGAATTGGAAATTTGGAAATGGTAAATGGATCGTAAATCGGAAACATTGAAATGGAATTAAAAAATTGAAAATTTTGAAATCGGAAATCGGAAACGTTGAAATGGATTTGTAGAATTGGAAATTTGAAAATCTTATATGGATCGTAAATCGGAAACATTTACGCCCAACATGTGGAGCTGTTTAAAAAAAAGCCACATATTTTTACCTGTTACAAATGTAATATGTGTATAATATATAATATAATAGTAGGTATATAAAAACATGATAAGTATACAGAAACATGCGCGTATTCGAATAAAAAGTTGTGTCAAAATTTCAAAGCAATCGGTGAAGGATTTCCGCAGATTTAAGATTTTGAACCTTTAGGCCTACATTTTTATTTATATAGATAAAAGATAGATATATAAAAACATGTGTATTCAAATGCAAAATTGTTTCAAAAATCAAAGCAATCGGTGAAGAATTTTCGGAAATTTAAGGTTTTGAACAAACACTAACATTTACATTTTTATTTATATAGATTTAGTGAAATTTTGAAATGAGGCTTTTGTAGTTTAAAAAATATACGATTATTTTAACTCGTTTTTCTCCAAACATCGATTCTTGTAAAAAAAAGCTAGGAAGAAACCAATTTATGTAAGATATATTTAAGAATTTTGAGTATCTTTATGTGTGCACTTACACTATTATAGCGCTTAAATTTTTTTTAAGTGTAACACTTACAGATTTGTTTAATAATAGCTATATAAAAATTACGTCTGTTAAAAATATTTTAATCAATTTATAATACGGCTGTCAATATGGAAAACATTCAAAACTGATAGTCAAATTAGGCAGACTATTTTGTATTCCAAGTTACATTTTACATTTTCAATGTTGGTATTCCTTACTACATTGATACTTTCCACTATAAAAAAATTTAAGCAGACATAACGAATCAACAAGCATATTTAACTCACTTTTATTAGAAAAATAAAATTTGATTGAATCGTTAACATACGTGAATTTCCAAAACCATTTCCAGCACGGAAACTGTACAAGGAAATGAGCGCATTGGTTTAAGTGAAGATGAATTTAAGCTGGATCCAGAAAGGGTTGAAAAGAACAATGCTTAAGGGTTGGGAATAAAACACCCTCTATTCTCGCTATACAGTTCACTGTACTTGTGCATTGCACTTGTTCACGTCTGTGTTTAAACCCCTTTAAACCGTTTGCGTTCACGTTTCACTTGACTTTAAAATATTCCTTCGCGCAGTAGAATTTTAAAAAAATGTCAAATATTTTAACAAATTTTATTTAAAACAGTATTGAGTCTATTGCTTCAGTAAAGGATAGTAAATATTTATATGTATGATATGATGAATTCCCGTGCCGATTAGGTTTGGAAATGTATGGATGGCTTTTAACATGCATCGAAAATGTTTGAGGTTAAATTGAACAAAAATACATATTCGAATGCACTATCGATGGATCGATCTACATGGACCTTGTGCTAACCTGCTCACATACAGCTGAAATGCAATAATTAATGTAATTAGAAAATTACTATTTCAATTTGACGAGTGAAATTGCAAAACAATCGCAACACGCAGCTGTTTCGCTGACGTGATAGAAGCGAATTACCAAAAGTATTTTTCTTTACCTTACCCTTTTTGAAATTCTGATTTTACCATCCTAATCGGTATTAAGATTTTTATACATTTTTAAGTTTCAAAATGTATTGAAAATGCGAAACATTTCAACGGATTTTAATTTAAAAGATTTTTTTTCCAAAAGGTTTAAAATGCTAATTTATACAGTTTTTTTACGCTGATTGTGACGGTGAAATCGGATTTTCATAAAGAAATTTGAAAAAGTTATGAATTTTTAAAGATTTGAAGTGACCGCCATTTTGAAAATGTTAGACGAATTTTCCTTGTTAAAAGACCTTATTCGAGTTATTTCTACAATAATTGTTTTGTGCCATGTTTGAATTAAATAAGATCGGAATTGGGAACTTTAACATGTTAGAACACACACACACACACACACACACACACACACACACACACACACACACACACACACACACACACACACACACACAAACACAAACACAAACACACATACAAATATTGCCGGGACTTTGAAATGAGCACCGATCCTGACATTTTTTGAGGTTATTAAAATTATATATATGTATAATAATATATATATATAAAACTAATTCTAACTAAATTATAAAACATATATGACATTAAAATTATTATATATATACATAATTTTAACGACCTCAAGAAATATCAGGCTCGGTGCTCATTTCAAAGTCGCGAATCTGGATCTTTCCATAATGGCCGCTTTTCCCTATATAAATCCTTAAAAACACTCCTTTTATTTTTATTTAAACAATTATTAATTCCAAAAATAAAAACACTTACAAATTAATTTAAAAATCTCAAAGTTAATTTAGCAAATTTCTATTGGAAAATTAGCTAATAGAATGACCAGAAATTTTGGAATATGCGCCAATTCCAGAAAGCATTTTGAGAAGTCACATAGATATGCGGCAGTTTAAACACTTCTTAATTTAAACTTTGAACAAAAATTTATTTTGGAAATTACTTAGACTGGTTCATTTTCTGAACACCTTTCAAAACGGTGGCTTTTATAAGTCTTACACAAATTGATTCCTTTTTTTATTTTAGATGTGTTTTAAAATCGCTTTCGCTATTATTATCAGCGTTAAGTCATGAGTAAAATCTAATCAAGATTTACAAGTCAAGATGCTAATTGATACAGACTTTATAGTCCGGGATATAGAACCATTTTTTCCAAATTAACGCTCGTCTGAAACTTCGTGATTGGCTTCATTTTAACGTAACCAACAACTTTTTTTATCTACGGAAATTCTCGGAAATGAGCAATTTTCAATGTGGAAACCGAAAAACACGTCAATTTAAACATAAATTAAAAAGTACGATAAACCCTTTGCTTTACACTTAAATCGTAAGGTAATTTAATACAAAATAAAAAAAATTACCTTCAAAAATATTGGGCCGTTTGGAGGCCCAAAAATTACCTCCACCTCAAAAGTTTATCAACAAGCTGATTTTCACGAAATTGTTTAATAAATACTAGTACAATGTAACGGTACTAGTACTGACCTACTATTTTCATGGCCAGTTTTTTTCAGACCTACGCCCTAAACATGAGCCGTTGCTACATCAACAGATCCCCTCCCCCAGTATACTGTCTACAGGTCAGCTTTTTAGAAAAACAGCTTGCTAAGAGCACCAGTGGGACATAAAGAGAAAATGTGCAAGAGAGAGGTCGAGTACCCACTCTTTCACCACAACTACCTCTTATTCCTTCACTATCGCTGAGTAATAACAGTTTGTAGATTCAGATCGGCCGACACTGTCATTGGACTGTTGGAGGGGAATTCTCCCACATGCGCGAGAAATTCTCGCGCATGCCTTTTACTAAATAGCTGGACTTTTTTTTTAGGACTAACGCTATAAAAAAAAGTTCTAGGTTACATTTAAGTGAAACCACACACGAAGTTTCAGACCAGTGTTAATTTGAAAAAAATAGTTCTGTACCCCGGACTGTTTAATTATAATTACAATGGTCAAAAATGATTATTTTCTTGCAGATTTTCTGTCTGAAAAAATATTGAATATTGAGTTACACCCCAATATTTGTCGGGATAGATAGGAATATGTCCGAATTATTAATCAGTATTATATACAAACAGAAATAACTTAGATTTAAACAAGTACTTTGCTTTTGACAAGAGTAAAAGATTAAAATATCGTATATTTACAATTACCTTTATGATTTTTTTACCTTTATAATTTAAAAACGAATAATGAAATTCTATAGACTACTTACGTGTGTGCACGGATTTGTTTTTAAAAAGTAATTTTAGAAATAAGTTTTCTTTACATCGGCTATGAATATATTTGATTACTTATTTTCAATATACAAAATCACACAATTAACAACTAGATTTGGCAGACAAACTTTAAAACCGTCATAGTGTATGACAGTGAGCTATTATACATTTAAAAACATTGTCAATACCTATTTAGCAAAATAATGTACATTTATTGAAATAGTTCTTGTAAAAAATGGTTTGTCAAGTTTTTCCTGATGTACACAATGGCCTAACTTATACACGTTACTTTCTCCTTATGTATACGATTTATGTTCTTGTCGTAAATTTACGACAAAAATTAGATGTTTTTTAAACGGCATATATGAACAATCGTTAAAAGTACAATTAAACTGATAGTTGTTGCAGTTGTATAAGAATATATTATTTCATAATTTGTTAATATTTGATTTAAGCTGTGCATTTAACTGTTACGATTTATTTTTACTGTATATTTTAAAACCATCAATTATAGAATTTTATTTAGAATTGTAAATAGTTTTTTTAGAACTTTACACATCCTTAGAAATTTTTGAAAAGTTAAAAATAACTTTAGTTCTTTATCAAATATTTTCGTTATTTATTTCTATGCTGTAATGTTAAACTATAATTTAGCAACTAATTAAAACAAGACTGTAATTATGGAAAACAAAGTGTCTAATGAGCCTTTAAAAACTCAAGGCTGTTTGAAATGACCCTATATTTGGGTGTAAAATTGGTTTATTTCAGAAGTGCACATTAACGATGTTTTTCGTGATTTTCAGTAAATTTCTTATTGGGATATAAAAAAAAACTGGTTGTTTTTAAATCCAAGGAACATGTCGTTGTTATTTGATCATTGGTTTAAAAATTAATAACTTTATTGATTTAAAAACAAATTGAGATTGGACGTTTCCTTTGCTATTGACCGTTCGTTACAGTTGACAATTTGTTTAAAATTAATAATTCCATTTGCAAATTAAAATTATTTATTGATTTCGTTTAATATATGTTAAAATTAAAGACTGAATTTGCTGACTGTGTAGTGAGAGGCTACGTTATCTTCAACTCGGACTTGTAGAATTTAAAAATAAGAAATTTTTTCAATTACTGCTCCCTTTTTTGCTATGTATCTTCACCGAACTGGCGAAGTAAAAACGTTTACAGAAAAATCACTGAGCATTTTGAAATGGATTCTCTCACTGTGTGTTGAAAAATTGTTCCATTAAATCAAAATAAATTGCCAAACACTAATGCTCATTACGAACTATTGTTTTTTAATTAAAACTTAAGTTTTAGTATTAAAATAAAAGAACAATAATGAATGATCAAACGCAGCCACCAGTTTTAAACACGTGTTGATGTGTATGATTAGATGGCCCGGCAATCGTCCGAGTAAATCTCTTTGTACGCAGCATTGCTACCATTAGCGACATCAAGATGGTAAGTCCTCACCCTCACTCTACCCTTCTTAATACGTTACCACCACCACCACCTTCTTTAGTGGCTCAGTGTTGGTAAGTTCAAACTGTCTGTACTGCCCCAACACAGTAACCTTTATTTATTATAGTTGAATGCAAAATTTATTCTTCGTGTGTAGTAATAGATTCAAATAACCCGTTGAAGTAATTTATATTTTTATTACATACTTAACGTGTTTACTAACAAAATAGTTCTTATAATAGACTGTGTCCAAAAAGAGTAGTTGGGTTTGATAGATAATATTTTATAATCTAATAGCGCTTTCAATAATTTATAATACAAATAATTAATGTAATAATTCTATAATAAAAAGAGTTTTTACATAAAAAAAATAGTCGAACCTAACCTAATAGGCTGCCACAGTGAAAGGCGGGTTGCATAACTAATTGGGATTTTTAGTTATGTAGTCAGCCGCTGCTAAGAACATCAGTGGGACAGAGAGAAAAATGTGCGAGTGAGAGGTCGAGTGCCTTTCTTTTCCTTCAATATCGCTGGATAGTAACAGTTTGTAAACTCGGACTAGCAGACATATGTGTCACTAGACTGTTGGATGGAGCTTGAGGGGAATTCTACATACGCGAAAAATTCTCGCACAGGTCGCTTACTGTATGGCTGGACTATTAAAAGAAATCCCTTCATTGATAACCTGTTAGTTGAGGGAGGATAGTATTTCAATTCTTATTCTGATATTAATCATTTTAAAAACATTAGCTTGACATTGCAAATTAATCTATAAAATAGATTTTCAAATTCTTTTACGTTATGAATTTGTCGTCACCTTGTTCAAACGACAAATTGTGAAACCAACAGTTTTACGGGTCAGAACGCAGAAGTTGGAACAATATTTTTTTTTTAATTTGTTTGGGTGATTATGATTAACTTTATTGCATTTAGAGTCGTAGATGGGCAAGTGATTTAAAATATATAATTTTATTTGAAACAATGTTTTGATCGTGAGAAATGAGACGGCTTAATTAACACGACCATGGTAATAATTTTAATTCTACATGTACTTAATTCCTTCTTTATGAATATTTCGATGAAACATTATTTATGGTAACGTAATTACAAGTATTATGATTTTTTGACAAATTAATGCTTTTGATAAAACGTTAACTAAAAGTTTTTTTGTGTTATCAAAAATAGGTTTTGAATGTGAACATTAAAAATTATGGGTTAAAAATTATAAACTTATAAATGAAAACATTAATGGTAAATTAGGCGGCCTGTAATTATCCATAATTCACTGATCATAGCTACTAAAGGTTATATTATCTTATACAGTTCAACCGTTTGAACAGAATAAATTAAAAGTGAAAGTGTGTTTTTCGTTATTAGAAATTCCTTACCTTTCAATTCTCTCATATCATTTCATTTTCGATATTTTATTCTTTCGCCATCTTCATCATTTTTTTTTCACGTCATAGGTACATTTTTCAAAATACTTTGCAAACATCAATAATAATTCTTAACGCAATTTACAAATATTCTGGAGAAAATAGAGTTTTTCGAGCAAATCCTAAATAAACGTAAATTTGTGTATTCATTGTATTATTTTTCAAAATACAGTACATTGTGTATTGACAGCTAAATCAATATTAATATTTTCCGTTACTAGCCTTTCCCTCTATTATTGGCTGGTCGCCAATTTTCCTCTGTTTAGTCTTTTTCCATTGTTATTTTTAGCAAGATTGTAGTGTTTCGTTCTTCATTTTTATGATTTTACTTTTTGCGTATTTCATATTATCGACGTTGTTTGTTGTTAAATTTAGTATTTACAACATTCGTAATTCGTAATAGTTACAATTTTCTTTCGTTTTTCTCTAATTTCTAGTCACGTGACTTTTAATAAATAAATATAATTTCAGTTTACAAAAGGCAAGGCATACAGACAAATATACAAATATAACATAAATAGAGTGTTATACAAACATAACGTTAAGTGCAAGTATAAAGTGATGTATTTAATGTTGTTTAAAAAAATGAAATTCTTCGCCATTTTGTTTTATAAATTTTGTTATACATTTCAAAAAGTACAACCTATTATCAAGGTACACTACGCGTGGTGCACATGTATTATGTTTCTTTGACGAATGAAATATAAACTTACATTGTAACCTATGACGAGAGACAGTTTTTAACCTTATTGTGAGAAAAGTAGTTTAAAATTCCTTTTAGAATTCCTTTCTTATTAAAATAAAATAACTGTCAGCCGCTTTTCTTAAAGAAAAACCATTTTCCGATTTAGTATTGTTTATCAGAAAAGCGTCAATGCAAAAAAAATTAATAAATTTTTAAATCTTAACAAAATTCAAAACAATTTTAAAATTGTGTTGAAAATAACGAAGACAGATTTTGCACTCAACTACAATCCCGAGCCCAATCCAGCTTTCAAGGTCAGTGTAACTTGATCCTCACTCGCTACGTTTGCTAGACCCGACTTTGTGTGACTGCATTTTGGTCGAACACAGTAGTTCTGTTTAACCTTTTCTTTAATTAATTTTTTGTGTATTTTCTCTATGTGGCTGCGTTTGAATTTTTGAAAAAATTTGTTTGGTTTTTTTGAATGATGTTTGCACCAGTTTGCGCTGATAGTGGCCGCATCGCTGAGGAACTAACTGCAAAATGTTTCTGTTGATCTTAACAATGACTGCGTGAAAGTGCTGTAGTTGTGTTTTGTGTAGCTTAACGAAATCGAAATTGCACTCGATTTGTTTTCATGCTTTTTAACGATTTGAAAATTTTTTGTAGTCAAGTAGATGCATGCGTCGTTGCCACGTCATTAACAAAGGTTTAAAACACTGAAGTGATTCAAACCGGAGCATGCGGAGTGAATAACCTGAAAATTATTAATTAAATTTTAAAATCACTTCGATTAAACCACTTCATCCATTGCAATTATCAACAGATTCATTTTTCAGTTTTTTTTTATTTTGTTTTCGTTTAGAATTTTATACAATTGCAACAAATACGTCGTGCAGTTAATTAAAATACAGTACGTCAAGTTTCACTTGACTTGTAATTAGGTAACATACTTTTAGGAATTGATTCGTGATTAATATTCAGTTGATTTAAACATTCGTTGCACATTTTTATCTGCATAGTTTGTTTTTTAGCGATTTTAAAAATGTTTCACTTGTATTTAAGGGATTAAAAATTAATTAGTTCTATTCAGGTTTATTTACCACGTAAGACGTTCGCCTCAAAGATAGTAAACTACGCTCAGAGAAAACACGCGATTATTAAAGATTATTTATGGTTTCATATTAAACAAATTATCGTACATAACGTAAAAATAGAGAAATAATTGATAAAGAATAAGTGAATGACACAATTTTAAATGTTTTTCTCTTTGTTGTACGTTTACAATATCAATAAATTTTATAACAATTGATCGTAATTGTACTAATGAAAAATTTATGTTGTAAAAAATTACACAATAAACATACGAAACTTACAAAAGAAAATAAAAATTGTTCGGTAAACATTTTCAGTAAATAAAAGCTTAGAGAAATTTATTCTTAAGTTCAGTAAGGTCTTTATGCGGAGGAATTATTTTATTAGTTGTATAAATTTCCCGTTACTGGTTTCGGAATTTTAGTATCGCCTCATCTTCGCCAAATGGTTTCATCAAAATACACCATCCCGTTTCGCAATATTGTTACGTAGATATTTTCATTATTGCCGAACAGTTCAGTGAGACGAACTTGCTTCGTTCGTTTGTGTTGCATACTGACTCTCAACATGGTTTGTTTCGACAGTTTGTAACCTCATTTTAACCTCAATTGTAAACCTCAAATTAATCTCATTTTTGTATGTTTTACCTAAAGCTGTACTACGTAATGAGGTTTGCAAATTTAATGTTGTTTCATAGACATTGTTTTTTAATTATGTAGTTTAACGTTGAAGATTCCACGCCTAACGTAACAAAAGCTTAATCAGAATGCTAGCATGGTAAAGAGAATAGACAATACTAGAGAATGTGTAATGTGTAGCTTATATTTGTTTTACCAGATTTGTTATCGAATTTTTATCAAAGCAACATTTTGGTAAGCCTGTACCGGCTGCTGAACTTTACTCCACAATGACTTTTTTTCATGACAGTAATACATCTGTTAGGAATTTAAAGTCGATAATTGTCGATTCGAGATTTAATAACTCTTTCAGATGTTTATTCAGTGATCGAACAGAGGTAAATTTAGCAAATATTTTTATGCACCAACATTTTATGTAGTTAATTTAAAGAAGTGATTTAATAGTTAGTAGCCTAGCCTATAGATGGCAGCATGAATCAATAAATATGTAGAATTCAAGCACTGATAAAGTTTTATTAATTAAACAATACATGTATAACGTTATTACATATTAAAAGTAGTTTGATTCAATTATAACCGTACGTTAACAATTATAATGCCTGCTTTTCATAAACAATTTGCAGAATATAGTTTATACAACAAACGTAATTATGATTTACAAATATAAATTTATTAATCATGCAATTGTGAGACAATTATACTGTTATTATATTTAATTTAAATATCTAAAATTAAAAAAAAACATTTCTTTTAAAAAAATTAATTCTCACGCTTTTATCTATTGTGTGCCTTATCTATATACACCTTATTATGATTGATCATCGTTGATACTGTCAACAAGAATTTTAATGAAATTTATTTTTTAGAAAATGATTATCACTTTTGGAAGAGTGCATTTTAATATCAAACACAGCGAGATAAGAGTAAATTGTTATTAAAATAAATAGTTTTAATATGGCGTATGTTTACTAGCGTTTTGTAGAATATGTGTGAAATTTACAAAAACCACCAAACATTTTATTTTATAAAAAATAACCTGCTGTGTTGTGGATTCTATTACTACGTCGAATAATATTAAAAGAATCTAATTAAATTTACATAATTGTTGTAGTTTTTTTAATATTAATTTAACGTAAATTAAAAAATACGGTAATATTTTTTTGTAGTTTTCCTCATTCACTGTAATTAAATCTCAAACACACTTCATAAACGAGTGTTTCTAATTATTTTTCATGGAAACGTATTTTGTGTTGGTGATGATTAAATTTTTCGTTCGTCTCCAATACTCGGAAAAACAGATTAAGGCCACTGTTAAAATGTCCCTTCATTCTGGTAAAAAATGTATCCAGCGTTTAAAAATCGTGTCAAGAATTCCTTATTCTTCATTATAAAGCAATGTTTTATGTTGATGTATATTGTAATTGTTTATTTGGACAACAGTTTTTATAGACAAACAATAACGAATAAAATATATAAATATTTTACACGGCTAACAGTATAATCTTTAATTTATTAACATACTTTTGGTCACGTTTATAAAAATAAATACGGTTAGTTTATTTCTATGAATCATCATAATACTAATATAAAATTATTAGTAATCAAACGCCCTGATATGTCTGCTACCAGTATTTCTTCCCGATATCACTAATTATTAAATCTAAATGTGTTATGGTGTTTTAAATGTTCTCATTTCAGAAATAACAGTGAATGAAGGTTAAAATAACTGTTTAATGGTATTTTTGAAATAGTATTTGTTTATTTGTAAACACCAATTTATTTCAACCCCACAAATTAATAATTTATGTATGTATTATATATGTAATTTATATAATCTTCAGAAATTACTTGTACATTTTTTTAAAATCCATTTATTTGAAATTCACCAAAATTATGACTCTCCAAATTTTAATAATTATATAAATTGAAAAGTTTTATTTTAATCGATTTTCCAAATACCTACTTAAATAAGAACACATCTATACAATACAAAGCACTAGTTTTGATCCACTAACGTTTAACTTTTAATGTGGAAATTTCACCAATATTTAACTATAAATCGACCGTATCGTGTTTTATACCTTTTCCATTTTGATTTTCTATAAAAATAAGTAAATTATTTTTCAAGTGTTTGTCTGCTAATTATGTTTAAATAATAGTAAAATATAATTAATAACTACTTATTTTTAAGAGACTTACTTGTAATGTATTAAGAAAATTACATTGAAACATTAAAACGCTGTGTTTAATTTCATTAGAAACGCTTTATTTCCAATTATGCAATAACCACTTGAAAATTCAACGCAGAAACATTAATATTTTATGCTTTAATTTAACATATGCTTTTAACAATAACTAACTAAACGTTAAAATTAAAAAAAGCGATCACTAAAATAATCGTAAGTCACTAAGATTTTTAAAGCTAATTTAGTAATACACACAATAAATAAGGCTTTGCTTAATGGTAAATTTTATAAGATTAATGTAACCGAGAATAGTTTACAAGTATGGATACTTGCTTTAAAAAATATTGAATAACTTGACTATTCCAAATAAACATAAACCACACTAATAAAAAAAATTTAAAATATGCAATAAAACCTAATTAAATCTGTACACTAAACATAATTAATTACTGATTTTAATATTTTGTACTCCATTATTAATAAATGTATAATTAAAAACTGATATACTGGGTAAATTATTAATTAATGAATCAAATAATTGGAATTCCTTTGAACATATTTGTTGTAAAAATATTATCATAAAAGGAAATATTGTATTGAAATTTATATATTATTCTTGTCGTATTAAATTAGTTTTTAGTTTTAAAAATTAGTTTTAATAAGTCCAGTTAAGCGTGAGCAAACCATAGTCGTTTTTAGTTTCTTGTTAAATTTACTTTTTTTGAAAATTTCGTCTAGCTAAATTTAAAAAATATAATTTTTGCCAATCATCTATCAAAGCAAGTTAAACGTCACAGTGAAGTTAAATAAACAGCTAAATCGATAAAACGCCAAATCTAGAGTAGAGAGCAATGCCGGAAAATGATTTTACAATTCCTTGCTTTTTTTAGAGGGTTTGTTTTTGTTCTGGACTGCTTTTAAAAATAGTTATTCAACAGTATTGGCTCAAGAATGCAAATTTTAGCAACCCTCTGCTGAAAAGACAAGAACAAAAAATAACGCTTTCTGCTGATGCTTTGGAATTAAAAATTCAAAATTCTAGCTGATCACGATTCCGCATTATTTACAATTAACCGTGCATGTGTCATACCTAACATAATGCATTGCCAGGAATTCGCACGTAAAAATAGTAATTTGTTTCGCCTTTCAAATTGCCATGCGTACGTTTTCCTCCCGCCTCCCCAGATGGACCAGCTGTTGTCCGTGTGAACATATTTGTCCGAAGTATCTCGAAAATAGATGACGTTACCATGGTAAGTGTTCAGAGTGAGATCGTAGTGTATTTAGTTGCTTATACCTTTCCGGAACTTCCTGTCGCTTGTATTACTATAACCTTGGTGTCATACGTTACAGCATTTATATTTGTATGTCTCAAGTACTGGGTGATGATGGCGGCGTATAATAGCGCTTTATAATAAGCAAAGGTACGGGAAACGTAAAGTATCGATTGTTACGTTCTTTTATTAGATATATGTGGGTTTTATCGCTGTAAAAAGTTGAAAGCAAAAGTAATTATTCTTTAAAAAATTTCTAATTGTACAAAGAAAACTGCGGCTTGATGTACAAGTAAGAAAAAACACCACAAAATGAAAACAAAATAATTTGATTACAGAATTATAACAAGTAGTTTACCCTGACGTGCATTTCGGTTACAGTGACTATGTTCTCAATAAAATTATTAGTAATAAAATTTAAAAAAACACTTTTATGACAAATGTTTTTTTAAAATTTTCTCGAGCTAGTTTCATCGACCACGTTCAGCGAGTTTACAGTCTAGTTTTAGTTTAGTAAACTCGCTGAAGACCACTCACGTAACGTTGAAACTAGTTTGGTATCTCGCTAAAACCGGAGTGCACATCAGGGTAATGTAGTTTGACTAGTTTTGACATTATCATATTGAGATTAGTTTGTTTTCTTTTTGTGAAAAGGTTTTCATTTTTTTTCTGAAAATATAATAATTCATTAACAAATTTATAACGCAATGATACAGAAAAGCTTT
This sequence comes from Callitettix versicolor, assembly GCA_022606455.1. Lineage (NCBI taxonomy): Eukaryota > Metazoa > Arthropoda > Insecta > Hemiptera > Cercopidae > Callitettix > Callitettix versicolor. Next base: position 21,866,054 of record CM040188.1, read on the forward strand.
TAATAGTAAAATCCGTTAAATTGATCAGGCTATAAAATTTGTTAATTTGACATCCGAAACTTGCAACATTATTTCAAATCGATCCTTGTAAAATATATTTCAACATAATGTTTTCAACGTTTGAGTTTCGTGGGGGAGTATTTGGGCAAGGATTTTTGTTTACGTTTTCTTCAATGCAAGACCTGAATGGAACATTATTTTAATCAGTAATACAAGTACAATTCTTTTAAATATTTTATTTAAAAAAAAGCCAAATACGCAAGTGGTTTTCCTTTAATATTTTCCCGTATCTATTGTTATTTCCAAGCGAACCGCTTTCGTCAGACATCCTGTACTGTGTATCTATACTCCGATCAATACCGCAAAGAGAAACAGCTATAGTACTTCCTGAAGCGAAGTTGTCAGTAAGATTAGATAATAAAGTGGAAACTTTAGAGCTAATGTAGAGGCCGTGAAGCACATTGGACTGTAAGGTTAGAGGCCTTCCTTAGCTTCGAACACGTGTACCTTAATAGGCTACATTTACATTTAAAGCTTGCTCTTGGTTGAATTATTTTAGAGCATGGTTTTTTAAAACGTTCCGAGTCTTGCATCTTGAGTGAATTTTTATTATTTTCTTTTTTTTCAGTTTCTAGTCAGTATTAGCTATTTTAGTAACCTAGTTGTTTTTGTTTGAAAAAAAAAACATTTTGGTTGGGGAGACTAAAACATGAAAAAATAATTGATTAAAATATTATATTGAAAAGTTAAACTAAACTGAACGGCGTTTAAAAATATTTCTTTTATTAAACATTAAAAGCTAGTTGTACTGAGTATTTTAATAAGCCTTTAAAGACCGCAATATACTTATTGTTGTTTTTTTTTATTAAAGAATAATATCGAATATAAAACGTATGGCACAATGTTGAACTTATTTTCTAAGTTAAGAGAGCCAACATTTACTGTAAAATAAGTAAATAATAAAAGGAATACAGCATTTTCTGAATTTTTTTTTAAAACTTCCAAAATATTTAAGTTTCAAATGTAGAAAACTTCCAACTATTAAAAAAAAGTATCTTTATCAAAATAGTTTTAATTTTTTTTCCAGTAAAAACTAATTTCATCTTAAAGTACCTACAAAACGTTTACAGCAGAATCACTATGGACGGGAAATATTATAATTTAGCTATTGGCAGGTTCCTTAAAAAAATATTCAACAAAACAATTTTATAAATAAAAGCTACAAATTTATTTTTGTGTTATTAAAATGCTATAATCACTTAATATTCTGTTATATTTAAGTGTGTTAACTGTATACAACATTTATAATTTCAGCAAAATATTGAAACCACACTACAGATTTTAGGTAGCCTACACCACCTACTTCAAACCCTACATGTAATGTATAATAATCACTTAATAATATTGTTAAACTATATTTTCATACACTAATACTGTACTATTGTTTTTGTTTAATAACTAACTATAATTTTTAAATGGTCCAGCGTTTCTAGGTAGTAATTTGTTACTGTGATGTTTGAAAATAAAACATTGTTTATTAAATAAAGCACCAAATTATTACAGTTTATTTCGTTTCGTAAAAAAATGCATTGTTAAATACACTGTTGTATTTAATAAAAAAAATAAACTCATTGGTTTTTTGTTGCAGAAGTTAAATAATATTAAGATTTTTGTTCGATAAATATAATATTATAAATAATAATCATTTTAAATATATAAACTTGTGTAATAATTAGTGTTTCATTTACTTTTACATGTCTGTGCGGGTGAAACCAAAGGCAGTATTTGAGTTTTGTTATACTTGTCAAATATTAAATATAAACTAATAACAGCAATGATAAATAATTAAACATTTTAAATAGTAATTTGTGCAATTCGTTTAGTATTATTTAAATGTTCTGTTTCATTTGCATTATATTGTATTTTGTGTTACAATTTATATAACGAAGTAATTGTTTAGATTAATTTAGCATTTTATTTACTTTTTTTAACTTGGTTTGTTCATTAACATTTAGAAATTACTTCTATGTTTTATATGCATTTTAATTGTTTATTTCTCTTTATCATTGTTGTTTTACTTCATTGTTCAGTGTTTAAATTCTTTATCGTATTTTTTGTACCTTATAGATATTTAAGTATTTTCCAATTTTTCCTTACAAAACCACCTTTGAATGAGATATTCTTTGCCAATATAACGTAATTACGTTCATTGCGCATTCTTTTTCGTCGTGTTTTATTATCTAACGTTATATATAGATTTTTTACATACTGTTCAGACATAAAATGCCTTGAAATATTAATTATTTAAAAAATACAAAAATTAATTACACTTTTTGATAATTGGTACACTAATTTTCTTTGCTAAAATTGTTGAATTGTTTAAAATTAGTAAATGATTGTGTTGTGGTATGTTTATATTTGTTATCGCAGTGGAAGCTTTCTTCTTAACACCTGATGATGTATAATTAAAACGAAACAACTACAGCTATAATACTAGTGAAATTCTTACAAGGTTTGATCTACACTTCAACCAAAACTGATCTCTACCTTTTAGAATCTTATAACATGAACTTCTGAAGCTGCAATACAAACAATAGAAATTCTGAGATAATCTATTGTAGCTACGTTTCACATATTATGAGATAAACTGTTCTATAACTCTTTCGAGATAATAATTTTTTATTAGTTATTGTACTACAATTAAAGTCTTTAAGATGAAGATCTTATTAGGTTAACTATTATAGTGTCAATATAAATTTTACGCTGTAAACAAACAAATAAGGTTATAGTTAACCTGTTGTAGGTACGATATAAATTTTATGAGATGAACAATACAAAACGTATGAGATAAATTACTGCAACTACAGTAAAGCTCTTACGAAATCAATTTTAAGTGCCCTCATACGCTGAATGCAAACAAATAAGGTTATAGATAACCTTTTGTAGATATAAATTTTATAAAATGAACTATTGTAGATAAATACAAAACGTATGAGATAAATTACTGCACCTGCAGTAAAGCTCTTACGAAATCAATTTTAAGTGCTCTCATACAGTACAAATATGAGATAACAAAAATCCTGTCTGAACTAATATATCAAATATTGTGTACGTATAACCACTATAGTTACAATACAGACACTTTTAGTTTAGTTCAGTTCGTTTTTACTACAAGTGGTATTGATTGATAAACTGCTACATGTACGGGGTTCAGAGCCGAAACTTGCTGATTTGTATATTGCGCCAAGGGGCTAGGTATGGTTGGGGAAGGGTGGGGAGGGTCTCATTCAACAGGAAAGGTCCTGAAGTTTTGTTTCCCGTTTAATCAGTTGGCGCCATGCGTTGGACTAATGAGCAGTGTGCATTTGCCGTCGAGGCTTACATTCCGGTTCCTGGTAGGCAATTGGTTGTTTACCACGGTTGTCCACGTGGGTGGACACATTTAGGGCGAGTGGAAGTGTGATGAAAAGTGGCTCAGGAGGTCGGCAGACTGTCACTACAGTCACTCGAAAACGTAAAGAGAGTGAGGCGGTCATTTTTGCGCTCTCAGCACGTAAACACGCTGCTCTGGGGATTTCGGATCGCAGTGTGAGACAAGTTCTTCATTATGATCTCAATTTTCATCCCTACAAAATGTTTGTGGCACAAGATCTCAGTGAACGCGATTTTATTGCCCGCCGAAATACATGTGAAGCGATTCTCGAAAACGTGCCTCATCTCCTTAAGAGGCTTTGTGTTACCCAATTTGTTTCCACGTGACTTTTTTATGGGGTTATCTGAAGTTAATTGCTTACAAGATCTGTCCAAAGAGCCTACATCAGCTGAAGAACAACATACGCCAAGCCATCGCCAACATACCGGTCGATATGCTTGAAGGAGTTCAACTGAACTTCAGAAATCGGGTACTCAATGCATTAAAAATGAGGGTCGTCATTTGACCGATGTCATTTTTAAAACTATTCAATAGCGATATTCTGTAAATGTATTTTACAAGAAAAATAAAATATGATAACTATTATTTTTTTTATTGGTCATTCAAAACAGCAAGTTTCCACGCCGCACCCTGGTATAACAAATTTATTCTTGCAGTAATACGAATTTGAAACGCCTAAATATAGAAAATTTGTAATTAAAAAATTGTAGCAACAATAGCCACACTGTCACAAAGTTCCTCAGTTTTACGGCAACAACAATGATTGTGAAAACATTTTTCTAGAAAATTTCTGTCGACGGAAAAGAATAGGCCATGAACACACGTAATGTAATTGTTGAAAACACTAGTGTAACCGTTTTGAAATACTGCCTCTGGCCCCCCGTTTGAATGTGGCTGCCGGTAAGGTGTTACGTAGGTTGCTTGTGCTCATGGTATCTGTTTCTGCCTCCCCGCAGCTCACACCAAAGTCCATGTCAACATATTTCTTCGCTCCATCAGCAAAATTGACGATTACAAGATGGTGAGTTCTGGTGACGCGCCAAATTATGGTTTGACTTCAGTATTTTGTTTTTGTTTTCATTTATTTGCTAAAGGGATGCTATTTTCCCATCCCTGTCTGTTTACTTCCATCGTAACAATGTTGTATTCTGTAAATAGGCCTATTCACTGTACATAATTGGAGTGGACAACTTGATTCAGTTTTCAAATATGATGCATGAACGGATTGCGTGTTTGATGTAAGTTGAAGTTTACACGGACAAAATGTCATATTGAAAAAGAATCAAGTGTTGTTTTTCTGTTGATTTTCAATATGTTTACGTTTTGTTTTCGTGATGTGTTTCAGTTTTGGCTACGTTTATTTTGTTTGCCAGAAAATTATATTTCTCACAACATCAGCAAAGAGTCTGTACTCAAGCTCCTTGGTTTGCACTGTTATGAATGCATGTAGGAGTAAATCGTTCTATAAATCAGCTTTTGTTTTGTTTTTTTTTTTTAAATTGTGTTCGAAAAATATCAGAAAGTCTTGTTCTGCTTTTAATTTTCTGGTAAATAAAGAAACTTACTGCATTTTACTATGAGTGAAACGAAATCCACGCATAATTATTTTCTAAAGTGCATTTTCAACTTTCGTGAAACCTATGTTTAATAAACTGTAGTAAACAATTATATTATTTCCTGATTGAAACAATAATTTTTCTTCTTACTAATTCAAAAAGTTTGTACTTGAAATTTCATTGATTTTTTGCAAAATATTAGTTTATTTTGCGAATTAAAAGATACCATTTTACGCAATTACTTTTAAAAAATTAATGTTCATAAACAAACACTACGAAAAGCTATGAACGTCTTAAAATTTCTGTTTACAGTTCTAGATTGTTGGAATTAATTTAATTTCCGAAAAATGCATAACGACCGTAGCCTATAGAGTAAACGCAGAGATATCAAGACTTTCTGAAGTTTTTTTAGCGTTGTATATTTACTTACATTTAAGATGAATATATTTAAAATTTTTGCACGTTAAAATAGACTCTTAGTACTGCGGTTGCGCGTTCAATTTCAGACCCTACGAAGTAATTTTTAGTGGCTCTAAAAAATCGATTTTTTAACTCGTTAGAATAGTTTAATATTAGGCAGTTTCTCAAAAGATGTTTTTTTTAAAACAAAAGTCTTTTAAACTTTACGGTAGAATTTTCATATAAAGCTTTAATTATTGTATACACATTATTATTATTATTAATAGAATAATAATAATAATTCGTTCAGTTATTTTGGAATAATTTTTAATTATCCACAGGAATCGCTGTTGGTTTTGACCAGTAATTTGAAATAATTGTATAAAACATTTTTTTCGTCCATGTTTACTTATTTAAGTAAATTACCTTTATAAAAATTATGCTGCGCCTTATTCGAGAAACTCAAGTTGCCTCGTTCGCACACTTTCCTAACCTAACTTTACAAGCGCTGAAAAGCTTTTAAGATTTTAGAAAAACATTCATGCTTCCAATTAAAATCAAAGTAGTACTTTAGAATACAATTTTACATAGTACTAATCAAAGTTATGCTTGGTTCTCAAATTATCATGCACATGCATATTTTTAAATACGAAACAATCCTTTCGTTTGAGTTGCTTCAATTTTTTAAATTCATTAAGCTATTTTAAACCCCTTGCTTGCTTTATCTATATGCATGTTGACGATATTTCCAATAACAATAACGTTTTGATCGTACAGAGTGCAGGACGGAGTAGCGATGGTAGGTGATTCAATGCGAAGTGACAGTTTAGAGTGATTATTTAACCTAAATTGAATTGATTAATCACTTCAGATAACAAACCAATTGTGATAGAATTTTGAATGTATTGTTTTAAAAGAAGTTAGATAGTTTTCTCGACAGTGTTAAAATGCATTTTCTACATTCAGCCTTTTTTCAACCAGTGCCTTAAGGAAGTATCAACTTCCTTAAAAAAGGCACCGAAAAAATTAAGGCAGTATCTAAACTTCTTTTATACATCAATAAATATCTCAGAAAGATTAAACAATTAGTTAAAAAAATCTAATTTACTATAACTAATTGTATGCCTTTTATTGGCCCGTAGGACGTTAAAAATGATAAAACATTTTTAACATTATTTTGTAGTCAGTTGATAATTGACTATGTACGGTTTATAATCAGCTGTTTGTAATAATGTCTAACACGTTATATTTGAAGTTTATTGATAAACTGCGATAAAAAAATAAGTTCATTTCGTTGAACAAGAAAAAATCAGACTATTGTATGTACACTTTTAGATGGCGGTTGGAACTGTGTCTAGCTTGCTGCCTATCCGATACGGGGCAAGTATATACGCTGTTCTCTGTATATAGTTATCCAGATCAGTGATTAATGAAGTTATATATTTAATTTGTTTTGGCACTTACGGTTTAATAACAAACAAAAGTGACACATTTTTTTTAAGTAAATACGATTTGCAGACGTCCGAACATCATTGCACATTCCCAATCGCGATCTGAAAAAGTATTTTCATTTTTTTAACCTCTAGATTATACAGAATGGTTGAAATTAACTAACCCTCCCACCGTATTACTATTATTTTTTTAAAAATATTTGAGATATTTCAATCTTGTTTCCTGGAATTATTTTATGCGAAAGCGGGAACCAAAAAACTAAACATAATATTTTTCAAACTATAATGTGGTTGGTGTTACTGAAAACCTCAAATAGAACGTATGGGTTGTGTGTTACCTCTTTTTAAACATCTATGTAAAATCATAAAAATTGTAGAAAGAAAACCGCCTTAAACAAAATGGCGTCCAAATTAAGTATTTAATTAAATTGGTTGTGATACATCAACCATTAATTGATTAAACTGTACCTTTTTTCAAACATTTTAATATTTTAAATTTCTTATTCTGTTACTATGCGTTCTTTTAAATCTTTAATGTAAGGTAGCTGTAAGCTATATACCATTAATTTTAAATATCTCAACAGAAAAAACCATTCTCAAAATCGATTCGTTGGATTTTTGTAAATTTTTATCACTAAAATTCTAGTCAGACTGCTGCGTCTCTGAACCGCGCACCTCAAGTTTATGGGTTCAAGACGCAGTTTACTTGGCTTTATCCTTCCCGCCAATCTCTCTCATTAGTCTAAGTAGCATAAATTACAGACTCATCCGTTTTGTTTGGCTATGACATAGAACTTAATGAATACCGTTAGAGCAGATTTTTTTAAAAAAGTTCTAGAGTTTGTTGATTTTAAAACAAGCATTTACTGAACCGATAAAACAGACCAGTATCACCGATACTGATAAAAACAGTTGTATCACCGATCCGATATGAGCACTGTCCTGAAAACATCGTGCGTTTTGTAAGACTCAACCAGTTCTACTTTTACAAGTTGGTTAGTATCGTAAAGCATTCAGTCTGCGATAAGCTGTATTGAAAATTCTGCTTAAAAAAATACGCCGCAAGTATATTTATTTCACGTTATACGGTCCCTCTTTAAAAAATTACTACACTCGAAGCAAAATTCCAACCGAATGTGTTGTCCTTTCCAAAAACATTGAGTACAGATTCTTTGCAAATCGAGTTACCGTCACCTCTCTCACTGTTTTATTGTTGTTGACCTGTGTGCTGCGTATTGCGCCTTGCGTTCTCTATGTATGCTGTTGTTGTGTTCTTCAGTTCACTTGTTGTTTTGGTGTAAGCTCGTCGTTTTCTTGTTATAGCTGTTCAGTGTTGTATGCGCGTGCAAACCTTTTGTATCAGTGTAAAACACATCATGTTGAGAATCGAGTTATGCTTACTGGATAATGGTTTACGGCAGGTATTTAATGTGGATAAAAAAAACATCAAACTATTGCTTAATTTATGGTTTTGTTTTTCGTTATTTTCAGTTCTCGCTTAAAGTCAGGTAAACGTACGAAGTGAAACATTTTAAACGGCGTGATAATTATGCATGCAATCATTTCTTTTTAAGTACGTAAAAACAGTTTTAACGGATTTTTGATTTAAAAGAAACGAATTTAAAGATTGAAAGATTTGTTGCAGTTATATAATTGTCTGTTTGTCTTGTTGTGTTTTTTTCTTTATGTGTATCATGTATATACTTACAGTTTTATTTTTGTTGTGTCAGAATAGATGTTAATTTGTTTACTTTAAAAGCACCCGTCAACAAGGTAGAACTTCTAACACCAGGTAAGGTGACTGTGAGTGTGGAATCCTGCATGTTGTACATACACCTTCTACCTTTTAGTTAACCTTCATTCATCCTTTAGCCAATAGACAGCCTCTCTTACTTCCTTCAGTGTGCACTGAATTAACCATAAGCTACAATGGACATTGTACATAAAGTTGTATATATTGTACATACAGTTTGTTTTTGCATAATGCTTTAATTATGTATATATTAGTATAAATGCAGAAAATAATTTACAGTTTTATTAAAAACTGATTTATCTTTAAGAACACACTATTTAACGATAAACACAAATAATTAAAACCGCAAATTACACAAATATTGTTGTGTAAACGCTTTTTAAAGTTGTTTTCTTGTTTATAACTTAGGGTCTGTAGGTATATTTGTCGGTAAATATGTTTTTGTTTAGAGTTCCAGTCTAAACGTATATATTGTACTGCGGTTAGAAAAACTCTAGTTTTGAAATGAAAATTGAAAATGGATGAGTAAAAACAACAAAGGAATGTTGAAACACAACGAATTGACATAATACAACAATCTAAAACGGAGGCAAGAAATATTACTATCTGATAAAAGGAATTAAACAAGTATCATTTATATAAAATGATTGAAATCTTAATGCGCGAATAAGGGGAAATATAAAGAATAGAAAAATATCCATTAACTCAGTTAATTGGCGAGTTACCAAGCAACCCAATATTACTCTGTAAGAATACAGTGTTTACTATTTCTTACAATATTGTGTTTTTAGTATTTATACTTACGACCGTCGGTACTTAGTGGAAATCTATTACATTAATGAAACAATAAACGTCTGTACATTTTCACAAATTTTATTTGAGTCTTGCCAACCAAGGTTCCACTCGTTAAAGTCTAACGACAATGGCCTAATGAGTGAAACCTTGGTTGGCAAGACGCGAATAAAAAAATTGGTAATATACAAATTTGTTATTATTTCACTGTGTTTGCATTATTAAATTACAGTCAGGGTTAAATTTCAATCGAATTGGTCTAGTTTTACGTACTTTCGGGTATAAAGACCAAACCTTTTTGTATTTCGAAAACTGACGGTGATCGACTTCAATTCTATTGTCGCCAAGATTTACTGACGCCAAAATAAATTAATGAACGGAGCGAAACATTACCAAAAAATTTCTCTCACTCAATTGTTTCCTTTTGAGTAAACAAATTGCAAATCCAGTTCAGAAGTTGCAATTTGCACTGATACGGTGATACAGAAAAGGGTAGAAGTCAAATTAAAAGCCAATTTATTCGGCTCAAAAAAACTGAAATATTTCTCAAACTCTAAAGATTGTATTATTTTTTTTTTTTTTTTTTTTGCTATGTCTTTTCGTCTTTATACTTTACACTTCCTATAGTGTGAGTTATAGTTGGTCACGCTGTTTTAGTTAAATACCGAAATAAATTGACACTTATTTGCATTATTTCGTTAAGGCAGACTTTTTTTTGTAATACTACTTTTAAATAAATTCAGTCTTTGTAAACAAATACAGTGGAATTGATAAAATTTATTAATTTATATTTCATTCTCAGTGTTTGGTAAAAATTTGAACCGGGTTTTTAAGAAAGCCCGAATCAACATTTATATCAACTGACATGTAATGACCCAAAAATAAAGTCCAAATTGATCTGGGAATGTAGCGAACACATCAAAGCTTTATTTATGGAAAACACAGATAACTTTACACTAAGTACCAGGGTACGGGGAGGTTGAGGGTAAAGAGTACAGGCTGGCTAGACTGGGATTAGGTTTCTGTATCTAGCTTGGTCTTTTATCAATAGCTGAAATCAACAAGTACATCCAGGAAAATGGAAAGTCTTAGAGGGCATTCCCATAGCTAAAGTCTTTTAAAAAAGTTCCTCAACGAGGAATTCTGGGCAGAGGACAACTCAGAAAAACCATAGGATTCATTACAAGGCACTGGTGGAATACGAATAGGACAGGAATGTACCACAAAGAAACAGTGTGTAGATTATGCAGGAAGGAAGAGGAAACTGCAAGCCACATAATCTGTGAGTGTGGCTAAAGGATACCAGCAGGAGGTTTTCAGGACACCGAGGACCTCCAGTAGGACTGCAGCCAGTGGATTGCTAAAACTCAACAAGAACAGCAGTTTTCTGAACTAGAATCCAAGAGTTGTACAATAAGTATTTTGATCGCAGTGACAGGAGCCCAATGCATATTACGAATCAAATTACGATCGAATTTCTTTCTCTAAAGGTGATTAGTTTAAACACATTGTTTAAAATGTTATCATATACACAAATTCCTAACAAACACAATTTAACCATTAAAAATAATAAAACTGAAAGGTTAGGTATACGATTACAAACACTACAACTAAACAAGCTGACTCCAATAGAAAGAAATAACGAGATAACGCATGCGCACTGGTACTTTAAAACACTGCGCATTTTTAAATTGCATCGCATACCAAATTGACATATACTTTCAAACTCAAAAATTGAAAGAAATTGAACTAAAATATATTCATGGGACAAAATTTGTAAAAGATATTTGTTAGTATTACGTAACATTTAGTTTCGATCAAAGCAATTTAGTCTCGATAAATATGCCTACAGACCCTTAATGTGTGATTAAGTACATTTATTTTTACATAACGAATATTTAACGTAATTATTTCCTGTTCAATGTTTATCGCTTCAGTATTTTTAGTATTTAGAAAAGAAACATTTAAATTATAATTTACAAATCTGATACAATAGGATTGAATACTTTTACCAAACAATCTGAAACGTATCTCAGTAACAAACAAAGGCACATTGTATCATAAATTTTTAATTAAGAAACATGATTTTCAATATTTTTTATTTACAGATATTTTAACATATTCTTTAAGAAATTTTATTAAATAACGTTTCGATAATGCCTTGTCATATTTGTAATTTAATTCAAACTATTAACATTGTTATTATTATGAACTATGAATATATATTTTCCTGTAGATGCATTTTAATATGCTATTATTATTTGTAAGAAAAATTTTTAGAAAATTATAATTAATTTATATTAAAGATCAAAAATGAAATCAAAAAGTCTAAATATTCATCTTTCATATTTGTGTTTTTATAATTTTACCCTAAATATAATACAAATTGTATTGCCTTACAGGAATACAGCGTACAGCTGACCTTCAGAGAACAATGGTTAGACGAAAGACTTAAGTTTAATGATTTTGGAGGTAAGCACAACTTTAAAATATTCATTACTTCCTCATTAAAACTACTATATAATTATCGTACGTTCAAAAAAAATATACAATCTATTTATTACCTACCAGTCCAGTGTATATATGGATTTATTAATAACTACGTTACTTTTCTAATTATTTGATTGTTACCATGGCAACGTGTTTGTTACCACCAACAATATTGCACTGTATTTAAACACTGTTTTATATTGATTTCTTGAATTATTAGCATAATAACTGATATTTACAGTGTGAATAATGTCTATCATTGCAAGGATACAAAGTTCATATTCAGTATTCTTCATTGTGTCTCGTTAATTTAGCGGCCTATAGAAAGCTTATGCAAAAGTTCTAAATCACAGGTAGTGTAGAAAGCATTTATTTAGGTCAGCCGCTTTGAAAACTACCTAATAAAAACAACAGCATGACAGAAAGAAAAAATGTGCGAGTGAGAGGTCGAGTGCCCACTCTCTCACCACGGCTCCCTCCTTCTGTCTTTTATTATTGTTGAGTAGTATTAGTTCCCAGCTGATAAAATAAACACTAATCAAATAGATAGATTATATTCATCACTCGTATATTAATTTATTAAAAACTTGTGATTGTTGTTTGATGTCTAGGTAAAATAAAATATTATATTCATCACTCGTACATTAATTCACTAAAAACTTGTGATTGTTGTTTGATCTCTAGGTAAAATAAAATATTATATTCATCACTCGTACATTAATTCACTAAAAACTTGTGATCGTTGTTTGACGTCTAGGTAAAATAAAATATTATATTCATCACTCGTACATTAATTCACTAAAAACTTGTGATCGTTGTTTGATGTCTAGGTAAAATAAAATATTATATTCATCACTCGTACATTAATTCACTAAAAACTTGTGATCGTTGTTTGATGTCTAGGTAAAATAAAATACTATATTCATCACTCGTACATTAATTCACTAAAAACTTGTGATCGTTGTTTGATGTCTAGGTAAAATAAAATATTATATTCATCACTCGTACATTAATTCACTAAAAACTTGTGATCGTTGTTTGATGTCTAGGTAAAATAAAATATTATATTCATCACTCGTACATTAATTCACTAAAAACTTGTGATCGTTGTTTGATGTCTAGGTAAAATAAAATACTTGACACTGACCGAAGCCAATCGTGTTTGGATGCCGGACTTGTTCTTCTCCAACGAGAAGGAAGGCCACTTCCACAACATTATCATGCCCAATGTCTACATTCGTATATTTCCGTATGGTTCCGTCCTATACAGTATCCGGTAAGTATTACTGGATATTATCACAGTTATAATAGTTATCACAGTTATAATAGTTATCATTATAATAGTTTATTGTATTTCATTACTTTGGATTAGTTTGTTTAATTTACTGTCACAACTAGTGTTATCTGCTTTTCTTTACGCACAATTTTGATAAAATATTATTTTAACAGTAATTTGAACTGTTTTTATTTGTTTAGTCTCCACCGATGATCACAGATACAGTCGAAAAAACTATAAAGTAAATCAAAAAATTTATCGTGTTTTCTCTTTCTTTTTTATTTTAATTACGATAACTTGTTCGAAAACACGATAAATTAGCGTGAAGAGCTCATACGACCAAAAGATCAAACAACCAAAAGTTCATTCGACCAAATTATACTTAAATATTTTGGTTGAATGATCTTTTGGTCATATGAACTATGTTTTTAACAGAGTGGTTCATATGACCAAAAAATCAAACAACCAAAGGTTCATTCGACCAAAAATGTGTAATAACTCAGAAATTTATTAACATCGAGGTTCGTACTTCTTTCGAAGGAGGATATTTTGCAAAACAAGGTTTTTTTATTATTGCATATGGATCAGTGTCATTACTGATATTTAAATTAATAATACACGCCATTACACTACATACCCATATATAATACAGGAATAAAACGTGACTGTTATATAATTAACACTTGAATACTAAATAATAATAATAATTATAATAATAATAATATTATTATTTTTATAATAGTTATTATAAAACTATTATTTTTATAATTATTAATATAGTTTATAATAATTATAATTTATAATTATTTTATAGTTATTATAATAGTAACTATTATTTTTATAATAGTTACCCAGCCAGGTTGGACTGGGTAACTAGTATCATGGCGTTTAAAATAATGTAAACATTTATTATTCACACCTACCAATATATAATAAATGTATAAAACGTCACTCTTATAGAATTAACACTTGAATGCTAAATAATTAAGTTAGACTGGGTAAGTAGTATGATGATGTTTAAAATAATAATAAAAACATGGTTCATATGACCAAAAGTTCATTCGACCAAAATATTAAATAGAATTTGGTTGAATGAACTTTTGGTTGTTTGATCTTTTGGTCATATGACCCCATCGCTAAATTAGCATAGCTAGTTTTTAACAACACAACCTGAAACCTGTTATAGCCTTTTAGCTGTACAATAAAATCAGCTGATCTTTACGAATTAATATAAAACAACCGATCTTTTAATATACCAAAATTACAATAACGATTCATTTCATATACTTAAATTGGTCAAATTTTTTCGTAGTTTCCGTAGTGTAGTGGTTACTGCATGCACCTCACACGCGCAAGATTCCCGGTTCGATCCCTGCGGAAACAAAGAAATTTCTAATCAGAATTAATTGAAGGACCACGGGGAACGATCATAGTCCTACACATCACAATTTCCAGAATTACGTTTTTTTAAGTTTCAAGTCGATTAAATAACTTAAAAATTGGTTTAAAAATAACTTTCTTAAACTTTGTACATTTTAAAACTGCATTCATTACATATTCAGAAATAAAAAACAACACTTAACAGATGAAATATGTACAGTTAAATTCAAAACAAAATGATGTCAGGATTTTGATCGTTTTTGCCAGTTGTGAAGCCATCATCAATTGGTAGGTTGTCTGGGTGCTCAATGTAATCTTCGCTTCCTTCGTCCAAACCAAAGGCAGAAACCATAGGTACCATTGGGTAGGCATAGGGCACTTTTTAACATAAAGCCCAGATAAAAAATCTGTCCAAGTTTCAATTTTGACGTCTGTTGCACAATTGATGACCGTGAAAGGTGATGATTTTGAATTTGTTCTTTTTGATGACATCCCTCCAGTCACTGGGTGTGTCAGTGTAAGATTTTGCATTGATAAGAGACTCATATTCTTGTCCCCCTCCATATAAGAAGTGGCCTCTTAAAATGAAAACTACTTTTACGGTTGCAAATCGTTTCAGTGAATGAACTGTGTAGTGCAGAAAGCGCATAACTGTGAAATTCTTGTTCTGCCCGCACACGAGTCGCAGAAAAGAATGATGTGTTTTACTGTTGGACAAAGAAGTGTTTAAGCATAGAGCAGATGTTAATATGAGATTTGCAACGCGCAAAATATACTGTTATCAATACAAACATGTTTCTCGCATCACGCATTCCGCAAAATCCAACGTCACAACCAGCCCTAAAACATGGTACGTGTTTCTTTCTTGGACTCAGGGAACCGGTAAAAGGATAGATCTATAAGATTCTTAAGATTTTTTTTAAATATCACCGTATTTACTTTGTAATGTAGGCCCGTACACCAATTAGTTTTATAAAAAAATCCCCTAGTAGTTCTTAAAATATATGACAAAAACATTAAAAAAACAAAAGATCTGAAGCAAAAACATGCTGTATAAAAGATATTTTATAGCAGGTGTAACAATTTCCCTGTTTTAAACTAGAAATTTCCCTACTGTTAATACGTGGTTTTTTTAATCAACTCTATCGCGGTTCCGACGAAATATTACCGATCAAAGTTATTATGTTAGGGGTTGTACTGTACAAGACAACAATACATAATAGGCTCAGAAAATTTTGAATTGGAATTTTCTGGAATTCTTGCATGCTTTCTACCTTACTCGAGTGAAGCACATAAAAGTGTGATCCAATCCGCTTCAATTGGTTGTCTTACTCATACTTCAGATTTGTTGGTTAGTTGATCCAGTAAGTTCTGTGACCGAGTCCTTGAGGATGTAAATTATTATTTTATAATCAATATTTTGTGTAAATAATAATTTTGAAGTGAATACTTCTTATGGCGAGGTATGGATATATGTTTTGCATGGAAAAAATTCAGTTTTGCCGTCACGCATCACGCTTTTTTTAAAATGTATTTTTGAAGTGAAAACTTGTATGTTCGCGCCATTATATTACTTACCCAGTCCAACTTAATTATTTATTTTTGTGTCAAGTGTTAACTGTGTAACAGTGACATTTTATACGTTTATTATATATTGGTAGGTGTGAATAATAAATATTTAAATGCTATTATACTACTTACCCAGTGAAACTGAATTATTTAGTATTCAGTTTTGTGATATGTTAACTATTGGCTACAACAGTGACGTTTTAATAATATTTTGTACTTCTTAATATAATATTTTAAATTTGAAAGTTTATGGGTGTGTTTTTGTTTGTTATTCAATCAAACATTAACTACTGGACCGATTGTGATGAAATTTAAAATGAACATGGTTTAGATACCTGAGTTGGACATAAATGTATTTCCTTTTTAAAAATCTGAATCCCTTTTATTATTTATTATAAAATTATTGTTTATAAGCTTACATTTGCAATGATTTTAATTGAAACATTCTTATAATTCCAAACAACCTGTCTTTCCAAATTAAAATATTGCAGTTTCCATTGAAGTCATTTACAATGCTAATTAATAAATCACAGGGTCAGATATTAAGAGTAGCAGGAATACATTTGGGACTCCGTGCTTCTCCCATGGTCAGTTATAGCATATTATAGTGTCGAGTAGCAAAAATCTATGTCTTGGCAAAAAACCATAAAATCATACAATATTGTATTTAACTGAAATGAACGTACTTATGCTTTTGAAAATCGACTATAAATTTTATTTTGTGGTGTAAAATATATAGCCATAACTCGTGATAAAAAGTAGTCACTTCTGTCGGCAGTCATGCGACTGCCACTTTTTTTATTTTATTTATTTTTTATAAATAATAAAATATTTTTCAATATTTTAGGTAAATAATTATTTTTACAATTAAGGGAAAACCTTCGTTCGTGTTGGATTGTATGTTTAAAGAATTGTACGTAGAACAGATCAGTGTATTTTGTGGCTTTGTTTGAAAGAGAAGGTAGAAAAATGCTTTAATAATCTGAATCTCAAGTTTGTACAGTTAGTTTATAAATTAAATGTATCAAAGCAAACAGGACGGCGTACGAACCGGTCTTGAACAACCTTTTACCTGTTCAAGGACGGCTCCCATTTCCCAAGTTTAAGGGTTACTTGGGGGTGTGCAAATACAAACATCGTGTAAAAATGCATAGGAATGGAAATAAAAACGCAAGAGAAGGTAGAGAAATGCAAAGGAAAATTAAAATTTTGTGTGAAATCCAAGATATTGGTCTCGTAAGTGATTACAAGGAAAACGAAATGCTCTAAAAGTCGTTAAGGTACAATACTACTTTAGCATTTTCCTTTTAGAATCTGATTAACAACGTAACAGAAAAATTTTGTGTGAAATCCAAGACATTGGTCTCGTAAGTGATTACAAAGAAAACGAAATACTTCAAAAGTCGTTTAGGTGTAATACTACTTTAACATTTTCCCCTTTATAATCTGCTAAAGAACGTAACAGAAATAGAAAATTAAAATTCTGTGTGAAATCCAAGACATTGGTCTCGTAAGTGATTACAAAGAAAACGAAATGCTCCAAAAGTCGTTAAAGTATAATACTACTTTAACATTTTCCCTTTCATAATCTGCCAAAGAACGTAGCAGAAACGCCTGATAGTGAAAAGCTTCAAAAATCTTTGTTGAAACCTAAAATATAACCGGTTTTCTACTTCTAATACATGGATTATATATAACCAATTAAACTCTTCAGTAGCTAGCCAGCCAAATTTTTCTCTCAGTCCACGATGTTTAAGTATTCACACACGCCCACGTGACCCCACCGCTCATTGAAATGAACAAGCGACTATTACAATGTACTTTACCTCTAACGTAATTCGGAAATGGGAGCCTTTCTTGAACAGTTAAAAATTTGTTCAAGACCGGTTCATACGCGGTCCTGTTGGTTTTGATACCTTTAATTTATAAACTACTTATAATTTAATACCTTTAATTTGACACCTACCTTTTAATGATACCTTTAATTTAATTGTATAAACTTGAAATTCAGATTATTAAAGCAAACAGATGTCGTGACCTGGCCCGAGGCTTGGCCGCAGAGGGGGAGGGGGGTTCAGGACAACAATGAAAGGGAACAGTGCTGTGTAAAGAAGTATTGTATTACCGGAGTCCCGCTTGTTCTGAAGATTGGATTCACTGGGAATAAATCAGCAAACTTGCCAGTGACAACGGTAGGGGAGTCATTTGTCTGAATGTTTAACAATTATCTGTGAATTTATTAATGTTTTATTGAGTTTTAAAAGATGCCATATCATTAAAAAGAGGACAGTTTAAAAATTAAAAGGTAATTGTACAATAACTATATTATTATATTTGTTTGCAGTTAGAAAAATTTCTTTTTAAATCTGATTAATATACAAATATTCATAATTCAAATAAATGCAGCGAATTTGAAATGTACGGTTCAAGAATAAAGCGAAAAAATCCTGTTATTGAACCGAAAATGAAGATAATGTATCATGTTTTCTCCTTCCTTTTTTTTAATACGATAATTTATTCGCACACAACAAATTAATTTAGCCTTTTTTTTAACTACGTAAGCCGCCTCGGTGGCCTAGTTCATTGCGTACTGGGCTTTCACCCCGAGGACCCGGGTTCGATTCCCGGCCAGGGCTTGGCGTTTTCATACGCTATAAATCATCCCATCGTCTGCATTAGCCCAAGGACGTTAAACAAAAAAAATTAACAACGTAACCTAAAACATATTAAGCCTATCAGCTGTTCAAAAAAATCAGCTGATCATTACAAATTAATATAACACAACTGATCTTTTAACCAAAAATAAAAATAATGTATCATGTTTTTCCCTTCCTTTTTTTAATACGATAATTTGTTCGTACACAACAAATTAATATTGCTAGTTTTTAACGACGTAGCCTGAAACTTATTATAGCCTATCAGCTGTTCAATGAAATCAGCTGATCATTACGAATTAAAATAAAACAGCTGACCTTTTACTATACATATTTATCAAAATTAAATTAACGATTCATTTCACATATTTACATCGGTCAACTTTCGTAGTTTCCGTTGTGCGCCTAGTTTATAACGTGCGCCTCACACGCGCAAGGTCCCCGGTTCGATCCCAGGTGGAAACACAGACTTGCGGCGTGCAAAATAAACTATTTACACATCAATATAATTTTTTTCACTCGCATCACGCAAAATCCAACATCACAACCAGCCCTAGAACATGATATATGTTAAAAGCGAAAATAAACTATTTACACATCAATATAATTTTTTTCACTCGCATCACGCAAAATCCAACATCACAACCAGCCCTAGAACATGATATATGTTAAAAGCGAAAATAAACTATTTACACATCAATATAATTTTTTTCACTCGCATCACGCAAAATCCAACATCACAACCAGCCCTAGAACATGATATATGTTAAAAGCGAAAATAAACTATTTACACTGACTGGTTCTTTTTCTTTTTTCAATAAACTTTCGAAGATTATCTTGTTTCATATTTGACAGATTGAGATTAGTCATAAATCCTTAAAACTCCGATTAAAAATTTTTTTTTAATCTAAAAATTAGATTTTGAAAAACCAGGTTGGTGTTTCATTTTTTTTCATTAGCTTTCGAATTGAACTAATGTGTTTCAATTAAATAATTATTTTATAATATAAATATAAATTAATAACAATAGTAATAATAACAACAACAATAATAATAATAATAATTTTATTGTAAATAAAATATTTTAATGTTTTACAACATTTTCCCAACCTCGCCAAACACACTGTATTTCGCTACAAATAACTAATTTTGTTCGCAAAATATAAAATCTTATAACTTCCCGTGTCTGTCTGTCTATCCGTCGGTAAAGCCTCTTTAGCGGTTAAGAGGTTGACTCAGGATTATGGAATTTGACAGCCTTTTAGCGACCACAAAGAACCGAGGGGGAGAACAAAACACAGGGAAAAAATGAACTTTTAGGAATTGCGACATGAAAGCATAAATTACGTTAACGAATATATTTAGGTCACTGGCAGTAATTCTAGTTTAAACAGAATGTGTATTTAACTACAAAGATGCGAAAAATCTCATTGCTGTTTTGGATGCAGACTACATACCAACATTGTTATTTACAAGACTTCTAAAATGATAATTACATAAAGAGTGTCACACTTTAAAATAGTTTGAGCTCCAGCCCTTGCTCCATTACATTACAAGTACATTACAAAAATGTGTTTTTCTTAGTTTTCTTTTTCTTCGTTTTATTCTTCACCCCTCTTTTTTCATTCTCAGCTAAAGCTTTTTCAAAATTCTCTCAGTTCTAGTTATTTAAATTCAAAATGCAAAAAACCCATCGTCATTTTGTGTATAGATATGGTAGCAACATTTTATTTATATAATTTTCTTCTGTTTAAAATACATTAATCATATACATACTTGATAAACATAATACATTAATGATAAACTAAATACAGGGTGTCATAATTTAAAATATTTGAGGTATAACCTACGCGACACTCCGAAGGAAAGGAATTCAACTATTTCTTATGGTGCACCTTTTGATGCAATACAATTTTAAAGAAAATACAAAAATACGTATACTTCATCTTCTTTCTACTCATTTTCTTCTTTACCATCTTCCTTCCTAGATCAAAGCTATTTTTACATTTCTTGAATCCTAGTTTCGTAACTACAAAGATGAAAAAACGTATCGCCCTTTTGACTAGTATAACTTTAAATATTTGAGCTCCACTCCGAAGAAAAGTTTAATTTTTTCCCTAACAAACTGTTTACTTATACATTATAAATATACTTCATCTTCTTTTTCTTGGATTTATTTTTCTTATTATTATTTTTCTTCTTCTTCTTTTCTACTTCTTTTTTCACTTTCTCGTCCTTCTTCTTTCTTTTTTCCTCCTCCTCTTCTTCTTCTTCTATCTTTTCTTCTTCTTCTTCACTTTCTCCTCATCCTCATTCTTCTTCTTTTCCTCCTTCCTCTTCGACCTATTCTTCTTCACCTTCTTCTTCTCCTCCTTCTTCTTTTTCTTCTCCTTCTCTTTATTCTTTTTCTTTTCACCTTATTTTTCTTTTTCCCCTCTTCTTCTTCCTTTTCTTCTTCTTCTTCACTTTCTCCTCCTTCTCCTTCTCCTTATTCTTTTTTCCTTCTTCCTATTCTTCTTTGTCACCTTCTTCTTCTCCTTCTTCGTCTCCTCCTCCTCCTCTTTCTTCTTTTTCGCCTTCTTTTCACCTTCTTCTTTTTTTCTTCCTCTTCTTGTTCTTTTCTTCTTCCTCTTCTTCTTCTTTTTCACCCTCTTCTTCTGCTTCTTCTTTTTCTTCTTCTTCACCTTCTTCATCTTCTCCACCTTCTTCTTCTTCTCCTCTTTCTTCTTCTTTTTCTCCTCCTTCCTCTTCCCCTTCTTCTTCTTCCCCTCCTCTTTCTTCTTCTTCTTCTCCTCCTTCCTCTTGTTTTTTCTGTTCCTATTCTTCTTCTTTACCTTCTTCTTCTTCTTCTTCTTCTCTTCCTTCTTCCTTCTTCCTCTTTTTCACCTTCTTCCTCTTCTTCCTCTTTTTCTTCACTTTCTCCTACTGTTTCACCTTCTTCTTATTCTTCTACTTATTTTTCAATCTTCCTTCCAATACCAAAGCCTGTGTCAATATTACCTCAATCCTATGTCGTTGGCAGCCTGTCTAAACAGCTTTCCATGGCAATAATTAATTACTGTTCCCTCGCCATTCATTCAATCCACATATCTACCCCACTCCTGCTTTATAATCATACAATCCTGCAATATAATCATACCCACAACGTCCACACAACTCTTGTTACTTTACTAGTTATCCTGTCTCAAAAAATCCTCTAGGCTATATTAGATGTCATCTCTGGCATGTAGGTTATAATGGTTAATGGTTGATTTCAGATTCTCACCTTTTTGTATCACTGAAGCATTTCACAACATTTTTTGTTTTAATTACTTATTCTATAACTTTAGTTTTACAACAACAAAAAAAACATTTTTATTTAGAAAGAGTATGTAGTAAGGAATATACAAAAATGTATCTGATAGGTTTGTGCCTAATTAATTTCCCTCATTATTTGGAATATTTAACTGTTTGACTGTTTCCTTGATTTTGACAAAACACAAAACAAATTATTTCATTTTCAACTAGCCCATTGGCCTTAAAACTGCTTGGCTTTTAGAATACTAATCAGTATCATATAAAAATATGTACTTACTTTTGCAGTGTTTATGATACATAAAGAAGAAGAAAAATTTCATAACTCTAATTTAAATAACAATTATTTTCTATTATAATGCTATACTAACCTAACTCTAACAAAAGCTTGTCTCAATGTGTTGTACAGAATTTCCTTGACACTATCGTGCCCTATGAACCTGAAGTTGTACCCGTTGGACAGCCAAATCTGCTCCTTAAGGATGGCCAGTTGTAAGTAATCATTTGTAGAAAACAACAGTTTTAAATTATTTATTTTGTTGTGCAGAATTTCTTTGACCCTGTCATGCGATATGAATTTGAAATTGTTCCCGTTGGATACACAGGCGTGCAGTATGTCAATGGCGAGCTGTAAGTATTTTGGCTTGTTTTGTTGCCATAACTGCGTGCTCGATGCCAGATGTGTTCACTAACAGCATGAAGTTGAGCTCAACTTTTAAGTATTTTAAGAATCAAAGTTACAAGCAATAACAAGAAAAATTTCTACATTTAAAATTTGTTTGGTACAATGATAGACTAAGAAAAGGTAACTCTGTAATGGTATTTGGAGAAAAAGAAATTCTTTGTTCGTTAAAGAAATATTTAAAGGGTTTTAAAAATATAGAGTGCACGTACAAATGGGATATTTTATAAGAGGACAAGTACCGTGAAAATATATAAGTACAAGTATAAATGGGATATTTTATAAGAGGAAACTTACCGTGAAAATATATACCAGTAGAAGTACAAATAAGATATTCTCTAAGAGGATACGTAACGGTAAAATATGTACGAATACAAATGGGATATTCTATAATAGGACACGTAATGTGAAAATATATACAAGTACAAGTAAAAAGGAGATATTCTATAAGAGGACACGTAACGTGAATGTACAAGTACAAGTACAAATAAGATATTCTATAAGAGGATACGTAACGTGACAATATGTACAAGTACAAGTACAAATGAGATATTCTATAAGACGACACGTAACGTGAATGTACAAGTATAAGTACAAATGAGATATTCTATAAGAGGACACGTAACGTGACAATATGTACAAGTACAAGTACAAATGAGATATTCTATAAGATGACACGTAACGTGAATGTACAAGTATAAGTACAAATGAGATATTCTATAAGAGGACACGTAACGTGACAATATGTACAAGTACAAGTACAAATGAGATATTCTATAAAATGACACGTAACGTAAATGTACAAGTATAAGTACAAATGAGATATTCTATAAGAGGACATGTAACGGTAAAACATGTACGAATACAAATGTCCCCGCCTTACAAATCCTATACGTCCCTGCCTTACGTGTCCTACAAGAGGACACGTAACGTGAAAATATGTACAAGTACAAGTAAAAATAAGATATTCTATAAAAGGACACTTACAGAGAAAATATATACAAGTACAAGTAAAAAGGAGATAATCTATAAGAGGACACGTAACGTAAATGTACAAGTATAAGTACAAATGAGATATTCTATAAGATGACACGTAACGTAAATGTACAAGTATAAGTACAAATGAGATATTCTATAAGAGGACACGTAACGGTAAAACATGTACGAATACAAATGTCCCCGCCTTACAAATCCTATACGTCCCTGCCTTACGTGTCCTACAAGAGGACACGTAACGTGAAAATATGTACAAGTACAAGTAAAAATAAGATATTCTATAAAAGGACACTTACAGAGAAAATATATACAAGTACAAGTAAAAAGGAGATAATCTATAAGAGGACACGTAACGTAAATATACAAGTATAAGTACAAATGAGATATTCTATTAGAGAGCATGTAAAAATATGTACGAGTACACGTACAAATAGGATATTTTTTTATAACTTACGTGAAGATGCTACCATTAGGATTTTCAGGAACATCTGTCGAAGAAATATACACGACAAATTTTAGCAACACAACCTGAAACTTATCAGCTGTTTAATGAGATCAACTGATCTTTACGAATTCATATAAAATAACTGACATTTTAATATAAACATCAAACATTACATTAACGATTAATTTCTTATACTAAATCGGTCAAATGTCTTCGTAGTTTCCGTAGTGTAGTGGTTATCGAGTGTGCCTCAGGATACGGTGGAGGAAAAGTACACGAATCTTTAGAGTGTAACCTATACGAAGACTGTAAACATGAAGTGCGTAACATAATCACACGTACCGTAGCCTATTTCTATTTTATTTTATTTTTTGATAAATTAAAGTTGAATTAATTAATGCAAAATAGTTTCAGAAACTTCTAGACTAGCACAATCTGAATTCCTTCAGACTACTCATTTCTAAATTTTCTTGTCGATAAGGAATGTCCATTTTGAATCTATGAATAAGACAAATTGTCAATGCAGAATTTCTCTCATCAACTCTTTTCTTAGTTTAGCCGCTTATTTTTAATTTTAATAAATCCTAATTTTTTTATCAAATGTTTAAAAATGTATTTTAACGCAAACCATCTGACCAGTTCTTGTGTAAAATTTTTGATTTGATTCAGTGAAAGATAAATCACATGACAATCTATCTAGTGTGCTTATTATACGATAAAGATATTGCAAGACTTAATACATATGCTAATCCATAATATGACTTAATAACAGCTTGATCGTTTATCGTTCGAGGACAGTATTACTATTATAATTCTGTATTCTCAAATTGGAAATATATTTTTTAAATACAGATTTGTGTATATTCATGCAAGTTTTAATATTTCTATTGTTACACTGCATAGCTTGCTCCTTCCTTTTTGCATGAAGATTGGATTCAAAGTGTATTTCGACCTGAAACTGCAAGTGGAGTTTAGATATTTAAAATGCATGCATTCAGTGACTGTCTCATTAATACATATTAATATATTCCGTGCTAAAACTCGAAAGTTCATTCATTTAAGCTCGCTTTTTAGCGGCAGAAACTCTGGTTTTCAAAATACAATCTCGTGAAATATTTCTTTTTGTCAAAGCTGTGTTTTACTACGCATCCAAGTGTACGAGATGAGTTCAGAAAGTAAAGAGATTTTAATTTTTTGAACAAAATATTTATTTATTCTTCTACATTGATGTTGTCGCCTTCAAAATAGTTCCCATTGGAGATTATGCACTTGTGACAGCGCTTCTTCCAATCCTCGAAACATTTCTCAAACTCGATCTTTGAGATAGCCTTTAGTTCTTTCAGCGATACGCTTTTAATGTCATCTACGGCTGTAAAACGACGGCCCTTTAAGGTTCTCTTTATTTTTGGAAATAGGAAAAAGTCACACGAAGCCATGTCTGGCGAATATGGAGGCTGGGGCATCGTTACAGTACTGTTTTTGGCCAAAAATGCACAAACAAGCATTGACGTGTGAGCTGGTGCATTATCGTGGTGCAAAAACCATGAATTGTTTTTCCACAGATCCGGGCGCTTTTTTCGGATTGCTTCACGTAAACGGTGTTGAATTTGAAGGTAGTACTCCTTATTGACCGTTTCGCCTGGTGGCAGGAATTCATGATGCACTATGCCATTAATATTGAAGAACACAGTAAGCATAACCTTCACGTTCGACCGCACTTGTCGACCCTTTTTCGGTCTTTCGAACCAGAATGCTTACACTGGGATAATTGAGCCTTAGTTTTGACGTCGTATCCGTAAACCCATGTTTCGACACCTGTTATAATACGTTTCAGTAATTATATATCGTCGTTGACTTCATTTAGTGACTCCTGAGTAACTTCCATTCGCCGTTGTTTTTGTTCAAAATTCAACAATTTTGGAACGAATTTTGCTGCCACGCGTTTCATACACAAAATATTGGAAACAATGTCATGACATGATCCAATCGATATGCCAACATCATCAGCGACCTTTCTAATTGTGATTCGGCGATTGTTCGTAACCATTTATTTCACTTTTTCCACGTTTTCATCGGTTGTTGATGTGCTGGGGCGTCCAGGGCGTTCGTCATCTTCCAACGTCTTCACGGCCTTCTTGGAAACGCTTATACCACTTGTAAACTTTTGCTTTACTCATAGCTGACTCACCATAGGCCTTTGTTAACATTTCACACACTTTGTTACACTTTATTCCATTTTTTACGCAAAATTTGATACAAATTCTTTGATCCATTTCTTTTAAAAAACGAAAATCGCCGAGCTCATAAAAACACGTCTAACCTTAGTGGCTGTCACAGACAAAGTCAACAATGAAAACAGCCGAAAGTTTTATCATACTTCAAGGGCGTGTATACCAACATAATAAAAAAAATGTTTGACAATCGAACTCTCCAAGCCCGCGAAATTAAAAAATTCTCGTTACTTTTTGAACACACCTCGTATGTACTTCTTTATAGTCCCCTAAACCTTGATTCATTTACACTAATTTGTTTGTTGATACTTTTGCAATTTTGCCACTGTAATTTAAAGCAGTATCTAAAATTAACAAGATAAAAGTAGTTCTTTTATTATTACTATAAAATACAAAAAATACATAAATAAAGAACGTAAAATATTATATCACAAATCCATTACGCTTTAAAAACGTTTGCAAAAGCACTTTAATAACCACAATCAATTCGACCATGTGTAACTGTCATGGTTCTGGATCTAGTTCTACCTTAGTATCTGTTACAGTTAACTTTTACTCGCTGAAAATAAAGTTATAAGCAACTTAAAACAGAATATATTTTCAGACGGTTGGACCACGGACGATCTTGTATTCTTATGGAAAGAAGGTGACCCAGTTCAAGTGGTCAAGAACCTTCACCTGCCGAGATTTACTTTGGAGAAGTTTCTGACTGATTACTGCAACAGTAAGACAAATACAGGTGAGATGATTCTAGTGAATTTAGAGCTGTTATACAATTTTAACTCAGATAAAATAATAGGAGAAACCTTTGTTGTAGAGTTAGGCCGGGTGGCAACCAAATGCGAAGTGGAGTTGTGCTGAGCGGAGCGGTAAGTGCGGCTACTGAAAGCGGAACGCAGCTGAGCTGGGACAAGCGACGTCGCTGGGCTCCGCTTCACTTCCAGTGGTCGTACTTATACGTTTGGTATTGAATGCGTAGTCCGCTCTCCTCTGCATTTGGTGACCACTATACCTTAACGTTTAAGCGTTCCGCAGGGGGGTGCAGACTAGCTGCACCTAATGAGAAGATTTAGACGTCCCTCGCGGTATCCGAGTCTAATACACACTTACACTTACAACACTACACTTACAACTTTAACACTTTACACGCACACTTACATTTAGGGAGGTGATAATAGCCTCAATGTGCTTTTCGCTTTAAAATAACAACAACAAAAACTCTTCTTCTTCTTCACTTTCTCCTCCTT
>CM040188.1:21898701-21908701 GCA_022606455.1 Callitettix versicolor
TTACATATTTGGGCGTCGGAATATATTTTCACACTTGACTGAAAGATTGTCTGACCTCTTCCCGCGCAAATCAGTAAATGAATTTTTATTGTCAATCTGAAAAAAACACATCTAGAGTAACAAAATTTTTTGGAATTCTTAACGTAACGTTCTTTTTTCTGCTAAGAATTGTATTATTTTGTTGAATAAGTCCATCTGCCTTTCTAGTGTTGTCCTTTTTTTTGTATTTGTAAAAAAACAAAAATTTGACAAAATGAGGAAAATCAGATGGACGTACTTTTCAAAATAATATCTTCTTTATTAAAATAGTGAAAAACCAAAGTTTCATAACAGACAATTTAACATTAAAAGCTGAACTAACGTCAGAGCTGTCTTCTTTGAAAGAATAATTACAAAAGTAGGAAAAACCAGTCAAATGTTATTCAGTTTAACCGTAGTTAAAGCTTACAGATTTTTTGCCCGTATTATTACAAATACAACGGTGATGATGTATTTCAATCTCGGTATGAATTAAGTTTCAAAATGTTTTTTAGTCGTAATTGGTGATCGCATCAAAATGGGAAGCAAGAACTGATTCAATGTTTCAAAAAAAGTTAGGAAATGCAAATTGATGACTTGTCTACACAAGCTGATATATTGTCTTGCAAATCTGCTTATTTTTATAATACCTAACTAGTCAATAAAGGTTATGTAGAAGCGACAAGCGACAATTACACGCAGAAACACAAACACAAACACACCCAGTATATAGCTTGTGCTGCATGACGTCAACATAGGACAGAACAGAAACAAGCTTAATACAATGCATACGCCATGAATAAATAAATATTTTAGGCGCTAATTTAAAATTCATTGTAAAAAAGAGATTTTGATTTTTGAATAGGACTGAAACTTGTAACTCGAATCTGTGGTTTATAAGGCATCCTATAGACTTTTTTTTTTAACGTCCGACTATTGTGCACATTTGGGCTAATGCAGACGATGGGATGATTTATAGCGTATGAAAATGCCAAGCCCTCGCCGTGAATCGAACCCGGGTCCTCGGGGTGAAAGCCTAGTACGCTATCCACTAGGCCACCGAGGCGGCTTGGCATCTTATGGAGTCAAGTAAGAATAACTTGAGACTGTGGATAAATCAGAATAAATAAAAAAACTAAGAAAATATAGAGGATGCATTAGGCTATCAATGACTCGATACTGTCAGAGGTAGCTTTTTTCCGGCGAAAAACCGTTAAGGTTATCATCGCCGAGTCAGAGGTAACGGTTACTCCAGGGCGTTCTTAACCTTTTTTCTGCTTCGACCATCTAAATATTTTTTTTTACTCCGTAGACCCCCATATGTTTACATTGTGTTGCACAAATATCACCGCAAAAGAAGCTTTTATTATAAGGAGCAATTTAGTAATCCAATTGTTTTTAATAAGTTGAATTTGGTATTACTAGATATACATTAGAGATATAATTATGTTCATAAAAGCAGAAATGTAAATAAAATATAAATCACATAAAATTTTAATGAGATGGTTGCGGTTGATGCCCTTCGATTACCTTACTTATATCCGGGGAAATATTTGTTAATATTAATCGTAAATCACCACTTTCTGTCTTGAATCGATTTATCGTCTTTCGCATTGATTTTTTTACTAAATCCTGCCTCGACCAAGTAAGAACCACGAAATGCTAACAATAGCGGTCGCTGATACTTGTTAATCCGACGTATTTTGTGCGAATATAACTCCAGAATTCGGCATGTCCATTTGTTTGAGAGTTCATTTTGAATTCTAAATTCTCTTTAAATTCAATCAGTTCTTCTTGTAATGAGAAACCAATATCGGCTGTGTCTATTTCAAATGGTTTTATAATCATTTGAACGGGCAGAAGCAAAAGCAAATATTTGCAAATAAAAAAAAGATATTTTTCCAATTTTCATTTTTTATGAGGTGCGCGTTGAGGGGTTAAAAATGGAATTTATTTCATTGACCCCCCCCCCGAATTCAATCGACCCCTTCAAGGTTCAAAAGACCCCCAAGTTCTTGGACCCCATTGAGAACCCCTGGGTTACAAAGGGTGAGGAAAACCTGGTACACCGTTACTAGGCCCTCTGTGTAACAGTTTACAGTGGGCGTCCTGTCCAAGCAAACCCTAGTTTACGGTTAAATAATACTTGATTTTTTTTATAGACCCAGGTTTTGGTAGGAGATTGACTCACGCGATTTGTTAAAGTAAAATTATCGTATTACTTCATAAAAATTTTCTGTTCATTTTCCTACAATTTTTTAAAACAAAATAGCCTCATAAGTAATATAAGATCTAACGCGTTAATTGTAAAAAACTTTGTTCTGTTCTGTTTTGTGCAGGCATTCAAAACATGTTATGAAATGAATTCACGCAGATGTTTCTAAATAGTTGAACACTTTGTAGTACTTGATTTCAGATCTTTTATTTCATAAAAACAACTTTACTGTTTCCAAATAACTTAGTTAACTCAGATTAAAAAAAAACTGGACTCCTTACGCCAAGTATATTGTTCAGCAGGTTGACTCCTTAAGGAATTATTCGGCGCCGGACTCGGCAACAGGCCTACATGGAGTTCAATCATTCCTGCTCACTTAGGCCTAGTAGTTCACTTTTAGAGAAAAATTACACATTTCATTTATTCAATATTACAAACTTATGGTGATGGTGAGAAAAATCGATTTCAAAATTTTGGCTGTTACTCGTTTTCAGGCGTTCTGAATTCAAAATATTGTTAGAAGTGTCTCCCAGCACATCACTGGATAACAGGCAAACTGACAGATTGAAATAAAATTTTTAATGTGAACGCATTTTCCCATCTTTAATTTTTGTTACTTTTTTCGGCCGTAAAAGTTATTTTTTTAACGAAAATCGAATTTTCTCATAATCGGCTCTAAAAATTTTGGTCAAATTTTGCTCAACTGTAGACCTTAAAGAAATCACTAAGTTGAAAAACCTCACTCGTGAGCTATCGACAAGAAAAACCAAAAAAAGTAGGCCTAATTTTTTCAAAGTTCACTCAACTTATTTTTATTAAATTTTGGTACCATATGGAGATTCATAGCTTAAGTCCGTGAAGGAAATTAAGTGAATCGTTGAAATTGGGGGGGGGAACAAACTAAATGCTGACGTCAATTTATTTTGTTTCAAATTTAGCGCGCTGACTTGACTTAAGAATCTTCATCGACGACCAAAATATATGGTGAACAGTTTTTGAGAATTAGGCTGAAATTACAATTCTTTTCATATCTCCCAACGTAAACAATTTAATGTGAACCAAAGTGTGTTGTCTTTTTGCGCAATTTTATTTTAGTTATTCATAGCTGAACGTAAAACCGATAAGCCTGTAGTCAAAGCTCTATTGCATTCCTTATGTAAGTTTAATATGTTAATATACATTATTTCACTTAGTAAACTTGTGTATTTATAATGTAGACCATGTAAGAAACCATTTTCAAAAACGCAAATTCACATGCATTTCATAAACTGTAAATATATCAAAAGAAGAAAAAAAATTGTGACTGAAACATGATGTATTGTAACTAATATTTCATAATCAAATATAATCATAACATTTTGTACGTTATTGTTTAAGCAGGTATTTACTGTATGAAAATAATATGATCACGATTGTCACTGGTGTTTATATTTTAAAACTTAATTTTGTTTTACCAATTGCCGCTAAATTGTTTTAAAAAAAATAATAATTAATTCTTTTCCATTAGAAGCTCTAAAATAATTTTAATAATTAACGAAATTCATAATTTGGTGGAAATTAAATTAGGTACTTTCAAAAGTAAGTTAAAATTTGAATTCATCAGGTACTTTTATTTAAGTGCATATAACTGCAACTGTAGAATATTGTTCTTCCATTTATAAGATTTAAATACGTGATGACCTAATTGTCAAACAGTAAAACTTAATTTGTGTACTATAACCTATTTTCAAAGTTCTCTACTAGCGATAACCTTTTTTAAAAAAGGGCAGCATCTTTGAATTTGAATTCATCAGGTACTTTTATTTAAGTGCATATAACTGCAACTGTAGAATATTGTTCTTCCATTTATAAGATTTAAATACGTGATGACCTAATTGTCTAAACAGTAAAACTTAATTTGTGTACTATAACCTATTTCCAATGTTCTCTACTAGCGATAACCTTTTTAAAAAAAGGGCGGCATCTTTTCGGCTATCAATGCCAATAGCTGCTACAGTTTGAACAATCGCTTCCTTTCGTCTTTCGTAAAAAGAGGTTTTGTAAATATACAATATTTTTCAAATACCTCTAAAGTCAAGAGGCTGTTTTTTTCTTGAAAGAATGGCGTCGAATGTTTTGCATTCCCAAAACATGTCAACCACACTGGTTTTTTGCGTTCCAGAAAGATAATCCACCTTCAGTCTTCTGACCAGCCTGAATGTCACTCGGTGACAGCTGATTCGCTCTCACTTGAATACTGTCAGGCTTCTCCTTTACTTTGAGCTTACTAAAGAAAATAAACTATGCCTCAGTGAATTGAACGTCTGGGTATCGACAGAGGACAACCGTCTCTGTAGTAGCCAGTTAGTTCGGGTGTAAGCATGTAGGACATCCACCGGACAACTGCTACAATCCTTTGCACAGTCTAATAAATTATCTCTTTTTATTTTGTCTTTAGAGGCTTAGGCATGAAATAAAATCCTTCGGGCAACACTCATTCCCCTTTTTTATTAAGGAATAATCAAATTTGTTTAAGACCGGGTAGTTACCAAATGAGGAAAGGAGCAGATCGGGCTACGCATTCAAAATCTAACGTATTTAATGTAAGTGCGACCACTGAAAGCGTAACGGAACTTCGACTCTGTCTATGCTCGGTTTTGAAGCTGACTCCGCTTCCCCCACCAAGCTGACTTACAATATCACCTAAACTTATAATTTCTTGTTACCTAAGTTACCTAAGGTTTTTAAACACAGTTGTTTCGTAAGATAAAAATATTTTCTGTAAACTGACTGAACTCTGCTTCTGATTGCCGTTCATCTTTATTCCGCTCCGATCGGTTCAGCTCACTGCAGCTCCGCTCCACTCGGTCATCTCAGTGCATCTCCGCTCCGCTCGGTTCAGCTCAGTGCAGCTCCGCTCGGTTCAGCTCAGTGCAGCTCCGCTCGGTTCAGCTCAGTGCAGCTCCGCTCCGATCGGTTCAGCTAAGTGCAGCTCCGCTCTGTTCAGCTCAGTGCAGCTCCGCTCCGATCGGTTCAGCTAAGAGCAGCTCCGCCCCGCTCGGTCATCTCAGTGCAGCTCCGCTCGGTTCAGCTCAGTGCAGCTCCGCTCCGATCGGTTCAGCTAAGAGCAGCTCCGCCCCGCTCGGTCATCTCAGTGCAGCTCCGCTCGGTTCAGTTCAGTTGGTGGTTGCCTGGTCTAAGGTAGATACTAAAAAAAACCGACCGTTGGAAGTTTTGTTTTCCTGAATTTAAAGAAAAAGATATCGGGAGTTCATGTATTGATCTTTGCAATCTCTCTTTACAGCACTCTTCTTCTTAAGATGTGTTACCCGACTGTTTTCTTCTTAAGTGATATGTGCACCACCATTGTTTTGAAATCTGTCCATTAGTTTCAATTATAATGGACAACAAACACATAAAATA
This sequence comes from Callitettix versicolor, assembly GCA_022606455.1. Classification (NCBI taxonomy): domain Eukaryota; kingdom Metazoa; phylum Arthropoda; class Insecta; order Hemiptera; family Cercopidae; genus Callitettix; species Callitettix versicolor. The sequence goes on from CM040188.1 coordinate 21,904,337, forward strand.
ATTTATGTAGATATCTTCATTTCTTTAACAATCCTTACTAAGCCTTTAATCGTTTACGTTAGACAAGACCATAGAAGTTTTCAATGTGTATGATGATAAGAAGCCTTGCAATTATACATTATTTTTTTCAGATAAATTTTAGAGCTTCTAGTGAACACGTATATTATTCAATTTATACATATTGTGTATACAAAATGTTGTTCTAAATTACAAAAAAAGTAAACAATTTTTGTAAAATAACAAACCTAAAAGTGTAAATTAATGAAACTTGTAATTTAGTTGTTCAGTTTTAGAAACTAGCAGCCTACTGAAACGTGTAGATTATAGGACATGCATGGCGATAAAAAAAGAAAAGACAAACGTACATTGCACACACAAAACTGACATTCTTGAAGCAATTGGAAAACAAATTTCAAAGTTTTCTTCGCAAAACATTAGGAAACCAAGACATAGCGTTGCATTGTGAATAGTGCTTGTCATTAGTAATAAATGCATTAATTAGAAAAAAAACTTTATAAGTTAAAATATTTTGTTACAAAGTTTTGTATAATTGTAGTTAGAAGTTTGTTAATTTAGGCCTGTTGTTTTAGGCTTTTAGAAGGTAATTGTGTAAATTAATATTGTTTGCGGTTTTAAAACTGCAATGTTTTGTGAAAGATAACCTTATAAGTGCAAAGATATTGTTAACTTAAATGTAACAAGTATGTAAAAACGTATGCTATTGTATAGAAGAAAAGAAGAACAATAATTGTTGGTTGTGCACTGATTCTTATAAAGCAATTTTTTTATTAATCGCTATAAAGATTATCTCAAACGCTGATTTACGATGATCAAAATCAAAATGTTTAAGAAAATCTCGAAAAACATTTTGAAACTGATGAAAGGATTTTAATGTTTCAATGTGAAGTGAGTTTTTTCTAAAAAAAAAATATGGTTCATTTACGCTTTTTGGTGAAATCAATGAAGTGAACAGAATTTTCGTAATAATATTGTCAGCATAAGAAAATTCTATTAATACAGTGCTTTGAGAGTCCGGCCAAAAATATTTTCACAATTATGTTCAGGTAAATGTATAATTTAACAGGAGGGTTATTTGATACTGGTGGTCATGTTAATTTAGACATTTATTGCCAAAAAAAAAATGTGTTTTTTGAATCACACTCAAGTTGAAACGATTGGTAATTTTGTTTCCAGTTGTTAAACATTGCCGCGTACGAATCACTGTAATTCAGTTTGAAGCCGATCTCTGATGTTGAATGTTTGCGTAAGGTTCTCATTAATGTTTATCTTCTGTTTGCAGAGTATTAAAACGTTATTATTCAGAGTTATCCATTGCCAACTTTGAGAAAACTTTGGTCAGTGGTTATGTGCAGGATAAGATCACAACCGGCTTGGCGTAAGATTGCCCTAGTTTTTGTTCTTACTAAACTGCCTCTGGTGATCAAGATTTTATTAATAAGAAGTGTCGAATAGGTGAACAAATTAAATGAATCGCGTAGAAATATTTTATCTTTGAATAATATAACACGGACCTTCTTCCCTTAAATTGCGCACATAACTTTCTCAATCTCAAGTAAGTAAAGTGTAGCTGACAATGTAGTGTATTATGTTTTTTTAAATGCTAATATAAATTTTTAATAATTTAATTATATTATCGTCTTAGTTCGTCTGCTCATGTTTTTACAAGTGTCTTTACCTCGACAAGGGAATTATCCAACTGTACTTCATAAGTTCAAAGTGCAGTAGCAAGTACTTGGAACATTTCTGTATTTAGTTGTGTATTAGTGAATGTGTGGATTTTTTATTTGGACTAAATATTTCCTGACACTGTTACAAACGATCGGCCAAGCACTGTATTGAAAAACTGTATTCCGTTTTTAAAATTTTTGCTTTGTAAACGATTGCTTAAAAAAATCCATTGAGACACAATTTTAAAATTTATTTTGTAAAAATAATCCACTAAAACCCTCTACTCACTGATTGAAGCAGATTTTCAAAACAAAATCAAAGCAAAGTGACAGTAAAAAATCTGTTTAAATACGTTTTTCAACTGTTCTTGGTCGTTCGTACCAATGTTTATGTATAATTTTTGTTTTAAAGAAATCCAAATAGAACTAATATTAATGTAAACCTAATTTTCAATTAATCAAAATGTCTATGATTACATGTGGTTAACCCCTGAATGTTGTGTTTTTGAGAAAACTGTACAAATATAAATATTCTACAATGCTGCAAACACTTAAGTGTACATATACGTGTAGTTTAATTTAATCTGTAGCCAAGTAAAGCTTTATATTAAGTTGTGTTGTCTATCGCTAAAGTTGCAGTGACAGTATCCATCTTGTCACTTGACGAAATATTCCTCAACAGTCGGAACTGTTACTTTCAACAGTTCCTGCTATTTTTTACCGAACTTTTTGTAACAGTTCCTACATTATATACATAATACAGCATTTCTGTATTACTGGCTACAATATACTTACAACCTGAATATTTCTACTGTCAAAATTTTACCTAATTATTACTGAATATTTTATAAGCTTAGAGATAACACCGATATCCGGTCAGGATCTATCGAGATCTGTAATTCAATATTTGCTCATTAAATGATATCAAAATAGAATATTTTGGTGTATTTTTTGTTTTTTGTTGGGATCGGCGGTTTTTTTTAAAGAGTGATTAGACAATCGAAAGGAAATCTGTTAAACGATTTAAATTTTCTTCTTGCAGTAACAAGATAAATTAGTTGTGCTCCTAATAGTGTTGATGCCAAAAAAAAAAATAGTAAAAAATAGAGTACATAGAAATATTATCGCAAATTTTCTTATTGGGGGAAATGAAAGGCTGCATTTCTCTCAGATTTTTATTTAATTATAAACCTAAAAATGTTCTACTCTTGGTCGTTCCGTTATCAACAATCAACAATCAAAATGGAGTGTAAATGATATTGAAAATTGCACGAATATTTTTTTACTTCCAGGATTTACATAATTATTTGTAATACTGTTTCCAAGCTTTGTTATTCCTACACTTGCCAATGAATTTCAGTTGTGCACAATCAGAACAGTTACGTGCATTAGGTTGTCTCAATTTGTCTTTATATAGCGCTCTACATTTCTGTTACACGTGTGTTAACCCCCCGTTTCTACCACTGGAAAACACACTTTGTTACACTGTTTTGGACGTTGTTTTTAAACGTGAATGGTCGGAAGCCATCCTGAACATTGCGTTCTTCTGTCGTGTATCCTATAAAAAAAATTAATAACTACAGCAAAACCTTAAAAAAACAAAAACATCCTGAAATATACGACTTTCGGGAGTTACTATTGCATTGTGACCTTGCAGTGCCTCCTTTCTATAATCCAGAGATGCCCAGTTATAGCGCCTACTCCAGTACTAGTCTCTTCATAAAGTCTACTATTTTGAGAGGATTCAAGGTGTATAACTCCCTAACTTCTACTTAGTGACTTCCAAGTTCATTATTGTGGTATTTACAGATGCTCGCAGATTCCCTTTCAATTTCTCCTCTTTGCTCTGCCCGCATATTCTGCCCTTATCACGGAGGTTATGCTCCAGTGACTTCCCGCTCATTCTTGCGGAACATGAGCTAAGGCAATTATGCCCGCCCACACGGAGCCCCACATCCGTAAGGATAAGATACACCGGAAGGTGGCCAGGCCGGTGTAATACACTTCATTAGCACGGGTTGCTTTACACTTTAAAGTTACCCAAGCTACATTGAGGAGTAGATGGGTGTCTTGAGTAGATGAATGAGGTATGACCTAGAGGTGGGATCGCTAGACCATCAGCTGCCTCTGTCAGCTTACAGGTAATAAAAATAGTCTTTCTTAATCATTTTAAATAGTTTCCTCAACTTTACATTTATAAATACCATCCGAAGGATGTTTTAACGATCGGGCAGCTTACACTTAAAGACACCCCACCTTTAATTTTTCTAGTAGCTTCTTCGCCTTAAGGATCTGTGGACCCTATCGGCCATTTTTAATCTACTCATAATAAGACTAATGTTAATTATCGATACGGATTGCTCTGCTGTTTGTTAAGATAAAATTATTTTTAATAACTTATTTTAAAGAAACGCAAAAGCCAAATCTATGCGAATTAAACTCTGCATTAAAATTAAATTTCAGTCAGATGAAATATTAACACTGAATATAAACTAGATGTACAGCCATCATTATAAAAAGCGTGCTCGATATTAGCGGATAAAGTCTAAGTAATTTGACTATCTGCCGCTACGAACGCTGCAAACTGCAAAGTCAGACGGAAACGTTTGAGAAAATAGACGCTATTGTCCATTTAGTTGTAGTTCAACATTCTGCCACAAGATGCCACCAGCAGCGT
>CM040188.1:21913701-21923701 GCA_022606455.1 Callitettix versicolor
ATTCTTATATTACACAATTTTAAATTGTTACATAAACAAGCATTCTTATATTACACAATTTTAAATTGTTACATAAACAAGCATTCTTACATTACACAATTTAAAATAATCTAAAAATTAACAATTGTAGATGGGAAAATTGCGGAAAAGTAACTTTTTTTCTAATAAATCACGATATTTTTGAAAACCAGTAAACATTTTAACCAAGTTATTTAAATCTACCGTTTCACTAACTACCTAAGAACCAATGAAAGGTATAGTTTTATACAAAGAACTAAATCATCTGGTTTCATTTCCAGGTTTCGAGTCATGAGGTGAATCAAAAGTGTTGAAGCAAATTATCGACAGCATGCGGTCACACATTATTTCCAAACAAAAAGTTATAACAAATTGCCGGGTTGCGGCTTTTTTTTGTTTTTCTCAAAATGTTTCACTCAATTTGCCTTAAAATAAAGAATTATTTACTGATTTTTAAAAATATTGTTATATATTGACGAAAAATTAAGTTTCCTCAGTTTTCCTAACGTTTGTTATTTTCTGAAAGTGCACACAATTTTCAATAAAACTCAGTTAATTCGTTTTTACAATTTATAATGTTATTGTGTTTCGTAGTGTTTTGACTTCCACGTAAAAGTGTATTGTGAGGCAAATTAAATTATTAATTGTAACAATTATTTATTGTGCGTTGACCTTTATAAACAGGTTCCGAAAATTAATAAATTAAAATTTCATATAAAGAGAAATAATTGCAGTAAACATTTCAAAAACATAGATAATAAAAATCACCAGAAAAAGTAGGATTGAACCAGTGGTAGAAAAAATTAACTGGGATACCTTGAAGATGTAAGAAGGATTAGACCGTTGAATTGTGTGTGTGTGTGTGTGTTTGCGCGAGCGTGCGCGCGCGCGTGTGTGTGTGTGTGTGTGTGTGTGTGTGTGTGTGTGTGTGTGTGTGTGTGTGTGTGTGTGTGTGTGTGTGTGTGTGTGTGTGTGTGTGTGTGTGTGTGTGTGTGTGTGTGTGTGTTAGGGAGAAATAACTGAAGGCGAAAAAGTTTGTATAATGTTTTTACACTATTTATTTAATTTTGCTTCCAAGATAATATTATATTATCACAATAACATTACTTCTATAATATTATCTATTATGTGTTATTTATATTATCAATTATCTATTATCTATTATATATTATCTGTTATCTGTTATCTGTTATCTGTCGTCTATTGTTTATTATCTATTATATATTATCTACTATCTACTATTATCTATTACCTATTACCTATTACCTATTACCTATTACCTATTATCTATGACCTATTACCTATTACCTATTACCTATTATCTATTATCTATTATCTGTTATCTGTTATCTGTTACCTATTACCTAGTACTTATTATCTATTACCTATTACCTATTATTTATTATCTGTTATCTGTTATCTGTTATCTGTTACCTATTACCTATTATCTATTATCTATTATCTATTATCTATTATCTATTATCTATTATCTATTATCTATTATATATTATCTATTATCTATTATCTATTATCTATTATCTATTATCTATTACCTATTATCTATTATCTATTATCTACTATCTGTTATCTGTTATCTGTTATCTGTTATCTGTTATCTGTTACCTATTACCTAGTACCTATTATCTATTACCTATTACCTATTACTTATTATTTATTATCTGTTATCTGCTATCTGTTATCTGTTACCTGTTATCTATTATCTATTATCTATTATTTATTATCTATTATCTATTATCTATTATCTATTATCTATTATCTATTATCTATTATCTATTATCTATTATCTATTATCTATTATCTATTATCTATTATCTATTATCTATTATCTATTATCTATTATCTATTATCTATTATCTATTATCTATTATCTATTATCTATTATCTATTATCTTTATCTTATAGCGTCTATTATTTTCTTTGGTACATTCACTTTGAATTGAACAGTAACACTGAATATAAACAGACTGCAAGAATAACCCTAACGAGAGGTATGTTAATGCTCGCTGCTGGAGCATCTTACGGTAAAGTGTTCAACTACAGTTAAATAAATAATAAATATTACTGTATATTTTCTCAAACGTCTCCCTCTGTCCTTGCAGCTTGCATTCAATAATCTAATTACTTGGATAAGTGCCTTTGATATCTAGCACACTTTTTTAATGGCGGATGTACGTCTAATACGTTTGTATTCAAAGGTAAGAATACGGACGGAACACTGTGGATGGTTTCGGCGATTCTCTTTGCAATTTGCGATACCAGAGATCGCAATCGGTTTCCAATCGGTGGTACACTTAGGCCGGTGGTACATTTAGGCAGGTGGTACACGGCCGTGTGAACAAATATTTTTTTTAGTTAATAAATAGTTTTTAAAAGAGATTTATTTTTCAAATACAGACAGAAAAGTAACTTTCTCTCTACTTGTAAGAAAGTTACTTTCACTCTGTACTCAGACATGTAACGATGTGTCAATAGATTTATGTTGCCTTACTTTTCCTTCGCTTCTACTCCATTCCACAACATTTCTCTTTCAGAAATATAAAACCAACTAGAGGTAAACTTCTTTCTTAATTAAATTGACTTTTAACTACATCTCCTAAACGTTTACTTTAATGTGTGTGTTTCTAACCTAAAATAACATTTTGTGTGATCTTTCTGTTGTGTGTGAATAATAAAAAAGTCAACCTTGTGACAGAAGCACAGCAAAGTTTAGGAAAGCTTAAATATTATATGATATTGGACTATAAATTTTTAATTAAATTGATAATAATTAAATTTTCTCCGTATTTACCAAACAAAGCACATGCATTTTCTTCAGAATATCTCAAAACTCAATATCATTGCGCACCCAATTTTCATACTTTCCCTGGATCTCCCGCGCTATTGCGGGGTCACTACAAACCTCCCGGTATTTAGAAGCTAGCGATTGGTATTCAGTAATGGAAAGTTTGAGACATCTTAGATAGTGGTCAATTCTTGTCTGCAGAAGCGCCCGACCGGAAAGTTCAAACGGCGTTGCTTTCACAAGAAAGAAATCCTGTATTGTTTACCGTGTTGAGGATCCTACCTAAACGTTCTTAGATCACGTTTTGCTATCCTCTCATTCGTGTTATATAGTGATTCTAATTCTGTGATTTTAGAAAATTGTAGTATTTATTTTTACTTTGGAAAGGGCAATTTTCGGAAAGCAATCCATAAGTTTTGTTTGGATGCTTAACAAAACACTTGGATCTGTTTTAAAATAATATTGAACCTGAGTTAGTTTGTTCACATATGTTAGAGATAAAGTACAGTGAGTCATACAGACTGTAATTTTAATCCTTGCACTTTGTTTTAAAGTCACTTTTAAAGTCACTTATCTTTTTTTCGGTTTACAACCTTCTGCGTCTACCTACTCTAGCTTCCATTTTTCTCTGTTATTCTTTAGATCCTGATCCACGACCATAAGGTTTCCATTGTACAATATGTTTGGGTGGTCGATTTTCATCTATACTTTTGGCATGACCAAACCAAAGTTGTTTTGTCTTGATGGCGTCTACAATGGTGTGCTTACTATCCATGATTTCAAGGATTCTTAAATTGTTTATCTTTTCCCGTTTGGACCGACCTGAGGCTCTTCGCCAACAGTCCATTTCTGTAGCTTCAAGACATTTTTCTGTTTTTTGTTTTAATGGCCATACTTCGCTTCCACATGAGATTATACTTCTTATAATTGTATTATATATTTTATGTTTATTTATTTTCGATATATGTTGATCCCATATTGCTCTTCTTCCCAAGGTGTTTTGTTCTTCTATCGCTATGTCCAAGAGCCCGTCACTCGTAATTGTCATTCCCGAATACTTGTCATTCCCGAATACCCTTTGATTTGTGTGTTGTGTTCCAGTAGAAGATTCGTGCTCTGCCCTCCAGTGCACATGTACTCCGTTTTGTTTAGGTTTACCTCAAGTCCCCCAATAATTGCATACCTGCCAAATTTGCGAAACTCTGCCTTTCAATTCAGTAGAAATTTAATGAAAATCCGCCCTTTTTACGTTATATTGAATAGGTGCTTTTTAAGAAAATTTTACTTCTTGAAACTTCTAACTTTGCTAACCATGGCTCCTGTACTCGTAGCACACCCTATATATAGGTGTGCCTCTTCAACGCAATGAGCTGCCTCGACAACGCCCAAATTATAAGCTTACCACGCTGTGTGCTTGCCTTTAAAGGGGTTCCCTGCATCGCTGCACCTGGTTGTGCAACCCGCTCGGGAAATGCGGCTGGAATTTTTAATGAATTTAAAAATTGTAATTCAGCATTGTTGTAAGCGTAATAATTGAAATTCACATCACATCGGCAACACCGCATTCGTCAAAGCTCGGGAAGTGTGAGTGGGAAGCGGAAGGAAGTAGTTTTCGTCAGCGGCAAGAACTGAACACAAAATATTGTACTTGGTAATCAAGTAAAAAGTGACAGTTATCTTTCATACAAATTTAATCTATTTAACCTCGTGCGACTGTATTTAATTACGTCATATTATTGACGAGTTTCCGGGCTAAGGTTCCATCTTCAGAACTCACTCCTAGGTCATCAACACACTGAAATGTGTATAAAAAAAACTTAGGCAGTGCGGGACTGACCGACAGAAGTGACTATTTCTTTTGGCATGTCTGACTATTATGATTTTTCACTGTTATGATTTAATTATGTTTATAAAAATTTAGATTCATGCAGCAAAGGACAATTCTTGAAAATTATTTTCGTATTAAATTTCGCGTGTGTATAGGTACACTATTAAAAATTAACTGAAAATCTTAGGCTACATAAGGGATTTTAGTAATCAATCAGTTATTAATTTGACCCTACTTTTGTCAGTTATACTGTCTAAATATAATAATAAATATAATATTTGTGATTGTGGCATTCAAAAATTGGTATAGATTAAATTGGTATATATTGTGGTATACGTTAAATAATTTAACTACACAAATTTAGAAAATACACATTTTAAAAATTAACAAGAACAATAAACATAACCTCAATTGAAATGTTATTGAAGCTATTGTGCGAAATCAGCTGTTTAGAAGTACTCACTTCCAGTCGAGATGTATACAAGAACAATATATGCTGTTAGGTATGCATACAGATTCAAGCGTGAAGCGAAAACAAATGTTTATACCCATGTTTTGTGAACCGCAACCATACAAGTTTTCACTTCAAAAATACATTTTATTTAGCTCTAAAAATAATAATAATGTGTTGTAATAATGTTTTTAATAATAATATTGCAATAATAGTGTTTGGAATAATAATATTCACTAGAGTGCGCGTATGGATGTGTTAGAGCGTTACGTGACGGCAAACTGATTTTTTCCCGTGCAAAACTTACACCCATATTCCGCGATAAGAAGTAGTCACTTTAAAAAATATTATGTCATTTATTTAACCCACATGTTTTACAAACTAATTTCTATTATTGAACCAAAAATAAAAATCACGTATCATGTTTTCTCTTCCTTTTCATTTAAGTACGATAATTTGTTCGAAAACACAATAGCTCGTTTTTAACAACATAACCTAAAACTTATTATAGCCTATCAGCTGTTCAATGAGATCAGCTGATCGTTACGAATTAATATAAGACAACTGATATTTTACTATAACTACCAATATGAATTGGTGCACTCGCATCACAAAATCAAACATCACAACCAGCCTTAAAACAGGATACATGTTAAAGCACACAACACATATTATATAAAACATTACAGTCAACATCGGAACTGCAAGTAATATTCAGTTGGGAGGCTTGTCTTTATTTAAGATCTTTTTCGCTGTGTCATAAATTCTGTTCGACCTGAAATTTAATTGGTCATTCAATAAGCGATTTGATTCCTCAATACAAGCTCTAGAAATTTCGAAATTTTCAACGCCATCCATAAATCTGCCCTTGTTTCATGTGTAGGGTTATTCTTCAGGTTACCTCCACCAGGTTATTCTCAAGGTTAGTGTAACCATGATCGTTCTACATAAAATAGTGCAAGTAGTTTAAGGCTGTGTTAGTTTTTTTTTTGTAGATGCTCCTTGTATCTTACAAACAATATGCTCCTCTGTCCCTCTGAACAATGTGATGACTGTGACATTTACTTTATATAATGGTCAGAAGGGTAGGGGCTTTTGAGTGAGATTAACGGAGTAAAGAAATTATTGCAAGAAAGTATACTAATTATAATATGTTAGTACATGGTGTGCAAAATACTAGACACTAATGTATTGTCCAAACTTTGATTCATTATCCACGAAAAGTTTCAAATTTAAAATGTTAAAACTACCTTAATCTTTCCTGCTATTGAGTATGCGAGAATTTCTCGCGCATGGAGGAGAATTCTCCTCCAGCTCCCTCCAACAGTCCGATAACCCAGAGTCTACAATAAATGTTGTTACTAAATTTAAATCTAATGTACAAATAAATATTGTTTCTCTGCAATAGTTAAGGAAAGAAGGGAGCTATGATGAGAGAGTAGGGACTCGACTTCTCACTCGCACATTTTTCTCTCTATTCCTACTGGTGTTATTAACAGGCAGTTTTCTAAGCGGCTGACCTACAATACAAATTGTTCATGTTGTTCTTCCACCAGTAACAATACAACAACATCTACGATGTACAGTGACACAAAACTAGGATTTGTGAGCTAGAAAACTAACCAAGAACTGAAGTAAACTTGAAGAAGTTGTACGTTGTACAAAGCACTACCACTCTGGACGATAGCTTAGCCGATGGTGAGGCGATGCGGTCTAACAAACCGAACCTATAATGATTTACCAGCGCTTATGAATAGAAACAGTTCAAATCCTCCAGCCACCAGAAGAACCAGAGCTTGAGGAAGCTACTACTCGCTCTGCTGGTTCGTAAATTTACCGTTAATAACTGTAACTGGGCATTTACTGTTTCATCAAGCCTCAACTCCCGACTAAACAAAAAGAGTACCAAATGTCCCCACCTTCATTAGTGAACCTTGGTCGGATTGACTCCAGAGGCAAAAGTACGGCTGAACCCAGAGAAATCATCCTTCAAGGCAGCTATCCATCAGCACTGCTTCGTGTCCTGTCATTCGCCACTGCTAAGCAAAACAAAAAGAGACTAATAACTGTATGTGTATTCAAAACTGGATTTTGAGAGAAAATAACTCAAAACGATAAAGTGTTTGTAATGTTTCCAACCAGACAGAACTCCAACAAATCATGAACTACAATATTACGTAATTTTGTCGACGCCCATACCAGCTCATGCCACGGCCTTCTACAACTCCGTGAACTTTGCCGATTTCCACGGAAGTACATAATGATACAGTCACAACATCCGCTATCCCCACCACATTCTCAGGTGACTCATCGCCAGCGAATGCTTAGCACCGCCTGCCTGCATTATATCGTGCTCAGTGCAGTGTCGGCTACATCGGCGATAAGTGCATTTTGGATTTTCAGTTTCGTTAGGCAGACCAGCTAAAATGAGTTGCAAATACTACCCAGGCGAGGTAAGTCGATTTAAAATCCAAGTTTATTTGTGAATTAATTTCGGAGGGAACTTTTTTTTTGATTGACCAAACACATTTCTTTCTCCAAATAAAAAATTTTTTAAAGAAAATACAACCAACAATCAAATATGATAAATAGTCACTTTCGAGGAATATCGATAAATCTGACATTTTAAAAATCAGATATTAAAATGTTACCATTTATTTCTTTTGCATTTTTAAACACTAATAATGAAATGCCAAAACGTATTCGAGCAAATAAAACTTAAATTTTGAAATGAAAATAAATAATTTAGAGTAGTTTCAAAATAATTTTCTTTTTACAATTCGGAATGTTAAAAGAAAATATGTTTTATGTTTCGAAAGTCAAAAAGCGTAGTTTACAGCGAAACGTCAAACAGTGAATCTGCACAGATTGCCAGAAACTAAACCATTCACCGATTTTGATGAAGTTCTTGCAATGTAGGTGTAATTTAGCTACATTCCGGAACCGTTCTATTGTTTTCAAAATTTTTGTTTTCCAGCTATTTTTGAAAAAATTAATAAATAATAAAAATCTGTTGTTTTTTTTTAAATCGGTTCTAACGATTTTGATAAAACTTAGACTCATTTGGCAAAACAAAAAGAACACGAGTAGATCAATATATCCCTTTAAAAGTAATCGGTTTTTAAGAGTTATCAAGAACACAATATGTTCTGTCTAATTTAACCATATTCGTAACTAAAGTGTGCCAAATTTGAAATAAAAGATGCATACCTTTCGAAAACAAAGTGAAATAAAAGAAAATGAACCCTGAACGCTGTCATCTACAAAGCATTGTAGAAATGTTTACAATGGCGACCTGCTACTATTCATGTTAAAAACATAAACCGGACCAAATATTTATTTTTGTGAGCCTTAAAGTAATCACACAAGATGTTGATTCTGGTAAAGATGAATGGTTTTCAGAACTCACAAGTAATTACTGGCAAAACCACTTACCCTCCCCAAAAAATATAATTGAACTATATCAATTTATCAATACCTCGCACTGTGTAAGCAAAACGTGAATCAAAACCCCTCAACAATGATTACTTGTTATGTATTATTAAAACTTCCAGCGTGCTTATGACGTGTACAAAGCGCCTACAAGACACGCCCATTATGCTAGGTTAAACACGCAAGTCTAAATAGTTGCGTTGTTTGAATTGAAGGGGAGAGAGAAACTTTGAACAACTAAGTTTGAAAAATTAAAATTCCAATAAAAGTAAACTTGAAAGCCAATTTACGATAGTGAAACTAGAATATTTAAAATCGATCTAATTTCTCAAAATCTTATTAATTACCCAAATCGATTTGTCAAATGTTGTAAATTAAATTTACGTTTAAAGTAAATCAAAAGTTGAAAACAAACCACACGGAGTTTAGGTTCTAATTCTGTTTTCCCAATATATTAAAAAACCAAAAATGTCTCTAATTTCAAATTTTCTGCAATTACTTAAGTTATTAATTTTCATTCATGAACAAAATTTGAGCTAAATTTGACGAAACGATTTTTTTGATAAAATCGTTTCTATAGTTGGATTTTATTTAGGCCTATCTATGAATTGCATGGAAGTAAAATTTGATCGAAACCGTTAGATCCGTTTTTACAGCAAACAAAATCAAACCAGAACTACACATTAGATTTCGATGAAATTGATTCATTCGTTTAGTTCCCAGATATTTGCAATTTTACAGATTTTTTTTAATTTTATATTAATTACAACTGAGGCGTGCCCCATCTAGTAATTTTTCTTTATCATTGTGTTCACTGTGTGCTGGGGTGCAGTCCGACGGCTGGTCCCAATGTGTTTACGGCCTGGAGAGGTCAGTTGGCTTGGTCCTCTTCAGCCTTCTTGTAATGTTGTCACTGCGGCATAGTAGTTGGAATATCTCTGTATTATTATGCTGTTCTAACCTGCAATAATACTTACCCGAGAGCTTTTTAATGACTTCCTGAACAGATTCAACACCTAGGTCCTTATGTATGTTTTCATTTCTCACATACCAAGGTGCGTTGACAGTCGTTCTCAATACTTTATTTTGAAAAACTTGAATAATTTTACTATTGCTTTTTCTTGTACATCCCCAGAGTGGTGCACCATAGGTCCATATTGGTCTTAAAACTTGCTTGTATAGCAGTATCTTGTTGTCTATCGAAAGTTCTGAATTTCTTCCAATAAGCCAAAACATTTTATTGAATTTGAGCTGTAGCTCCTCTTTTTTCTTTTTTCATGCACCTTCCATCGGAGCTTTGCATCGAATGTCATTCCTAGATATTTAGCACTGTTTGCATATGTTATACTCCTTTCGTTTAATATTATTGGTAATGGTTCATATTTTCTATTCGTAAAATTAATGTGTACAGTTTTTGCTTCATTAAACTTTACTCTCCATTTTTTTGTCCATTGACTTACTGCGTTGG
>CM040188.1:23156201-23168701 GCA_022606455.1 Callitettix versicolor
CCGTGACGGTAAAACCAAGAAGAACCTATAAAACACGTTCTTATTCATATGTATCCAAGCATTCAAATTAAAGGACACACACACCTGAAGTTTTTAAATTTCAAATTTGGTACACCTTCTTTGCTTATTGAACCCTTTGCTATATTCCCGAGATTTTTACATTTTTGTTGCAGGCGATTTTTAAAAATCGGTCCACATTTTTGTTGCAGGCGATTTTTAAAAATCGGTCCACATTTTTGTTGCAGGCGATTTTTAAAAATCGGTCCACATTTTTGTTGCAGGCGATTTTTAAAAATCGGTCCACATTTTTGTTGCAGGCGATTTTTAAAAACCTGTCCACATTTTTGTTGCAGGCGATTTTTAAAAATCGGTCCACATTTTTGTTGCAGGCGATTTTTAAAAATCTGTCCACATTTTTGTTGCAGGCGACTTTTAAAAATCGGTCCACATTTTTGTTACGGTCGAAAATTTACTGAGAACAAATACGTATTAGCGACCGATCCGTTTGGTTTATACGTTGCTAAGTGCGAACAGTTATTCAAACGCTGAAATATTGTGAAAACTAATTTTCAGTAACAGTAGCCTACTGTGATTATACAGACGAACGTTTTAATATCCTAGTAATTTTTCTATTTACAAAAAATAAAGTTTTCAAAAATTAAAATTAGCCCAAACCGCTCTTAGGGTTTTATAATAATTTATAAAAGTATTAGGCAACATTTTTGTATCTTAGATTTTTTTTGTAATTTTGATCTTACGATCATAGGCGGAGTTAAATCTGAGTAATTTAGTGTTTAAAAATTGTCAGATTATATTAAATAATAATGACGTTTTTAGGTTAGACAGTTATTTTCAACAATACATTTTTTTACCTAATTTTTTTCAGTATCTGATTTCGCCATTAAATTAGCGTAAATTAGCGTTTTAAAAATTAAAATTGCGTTGAAAATACAAAAAAAATCTGACCACCGTTTTGAATTTTTAAAGCTTTAAATGATCACAATTTTGATACTGTTGGACTGACTTTCCTAGATAACGAACTTGTCCATGCTGTTACCGTTGATTTTTGTGCCAAATTTGAACCAAATCGGATCAAAATTGCGAACGCTAGAATTCTAACATGCGCGCGCATAACTACATAAATAACCTTGACCACCTCCTATAGTAATAAAATCGAAAATGGATATCCGATATTAAGCAGTGTTTATATGGGTTTCGTATATTAAATACAATTGTTACAGATGCCGCCAAGAAAGAAATGGAGCAAGGAAAATATGATAAAAGCAGTCCAAGCTGTTAAAAACAAAGAAATAGGATTTCTAAAGGCATCAAAGATGTTTCATGTCCCACGCTCAACTCTTGAAAATTAACAACTGAAGTTTTCTTTAACAATTATATTTTAGTTATTATGTTGTTTTTGTTTTAATAATTCATATTAATAAATATTTTTTTCTGATTGTTTATCATTGTTTGAATTAACATGTTAAACTTCTATCCGATATTAGGCATACCACCTATCCGATATTAGGACGGCTTTTCTATAAAATCAAAAAGTGCATACTTTTAAGAAAACAATTATTATTTTTCCTTTATACATATGTTGCATATTTTGTTGATAGGTACATGTAGTCAATAAGTTTCTCGAACATTCAGCAAAGTTTAGTAATGATATAAGTGTGTTTAATAGATCAAAACTTAATTCAACAAAAAGTATCCGATGTTCAGCCAGTTTACCTTATTATGCTAAGTGGTTAAGAGAGTATAGAATGCATTGGAACAGGAAACAAACGACGATTAACAATTTCCCGGATATTTTCCGGTAGGCTAGTTGATGTTCGTGGAATGAAATGAAGTTAAGTGAAACTACAGTTGAGGCCTGAACGAGGGAATGGTACACGTGCCGTTTTAGGCTTCTTGCTCCGCAGGACTAAAAAGGACCTGATATTTCTGCTGATATATCTCCCTGACACTAAGGATATTTTTCCACCCACATTTTTGCTTATACAAATAGGCCTGTATATTTCAAACTTATTTAAAATTTTAAAAACACTTTTCATATCAATTCTAACATGATGGGCTATAGTTTGTGCTCAGTAATATACTTTTTTATGATGTAATTTAACAGTGATCGCGTTTATATTTATTTCAATCGTTAATATATATATATATATATATATATATATATATATATATATATATATACACGTTACAGTCATTTATGTTAATACGTTTTCGCTCAGTAATATACTTTATGATGTAATTTAACAGTGATCGCGTTTATATTTATTTCAATCGTTTATATATATATATATATATATATATATATATATATATATATATACACACCCCACGTTACAGTCATTTATGTTAATACGTTTTCGCTCAGTAATACACTTTATGATTTAATTTAACAGTGATCGCGTTTATATTTATTTCAATCGTTTATATATATATATATATATATATATATATATATATATATATACACGTTACAGTCATTTATGTTAATACGTTTTCGGTCAGTAATATACTTTTTTATGATGTAATTTAACAGTGATCGCGTTTATATTTATTTCAATCGTTAATATATATATATATATATATATATATATATATATATATATATATATATATATATATACACGTTACAGTTATTTATGTTAATACGTTTTCGCTCAGTAATATACTTTTTTATGATGTAATTTAACAGTGATCGCGTTTATATTTATTTCAATCGTTAATATATATATATATATATATATATATATATACACGTTACAGTCATTTATGTTAATACGTTTTCGCTCAGTAATATACTTTATGATTTAATTTAACAGTGATCGCGTTTATATTTATTTCAATCGTTTATATATATATATATATATATATATATATATATATATATATATATACGTTACAGTCATTTATGTTAATACGTTTTCGGTCAGTAATATACTTTTTATGATGTAATTTAACAGTGATCGCGTTTATATTTATTTCAATCGTTTATATATATATATATATATATATATATATATATATATATATATACACGTTACAGTCATTTATGTTAATACGTTTACGCTCAGTAATATACTTTATGATTTAATTTAATAGTGATCGCGTTTATATTTATTTCAATCGTTAATATATATATATATATATATATATATATATATATATATACACACGTTACAGTCATTTATGTTAATACGTTTTCGCTCAGTAATATACTTTATGATTTAATTTAACAGTGATCACGTTTATATTTATTTCAATCGTTTATATATATATATATATATATATATATATATATATATACACGTTACAGTCATTTATGTTAATACGTTTTCGCTCAGTAATATACTTTATGATGTAATTTAACAGTGATCGCGTTTATATTTATTTCAATCGTTTATATATATATATATATATATATATATATATATATATATATATACACACACCCACACGTTACAGTCATTTATGTTAATACGTTTTCCTTCACGGATGGAAAAATGTGAATTATATTGAAACATGGTGTCGTCTGTTCGATACAATTGTTTCGAGAAATTTATTGTTCCTAGTTTTTACCAAAATCGTATCTGCCCAAAGTAGTTTTCGCTCCAAGTATTGTAATCATAAAAAAAAAAAATTGTTACTGAACCAAAAATAAAAAATCATGTATCATGTTTTCTCTTTCTTTTCTATTTTAATTACGATAATTTGTTCGAAAACACAACAGATTAGCATAGCTAGTTTTTAACATCATAACCTAAAAGTTATTATAACCTATCAGCTGTTCAATGAAATCAGCTGATCGCTTCGAATTAATATAAACGACAAATATTTAGCTAGTTTTGAACAACATAACCTAAAAGTTATTATAGCCTATCAGTTGTTCAGTGAAATCAGCTGTTCGTTAGGAATGAATATAAAGCAACTGATATTTTAATATACCAAAATTAAATTAACGATTCATTTCATACACTTAAATCGGTCAAACTTTTTCGAAGTTTGCGTAGTGTGGTTATGGCGTACAACTCACGCGCGCAAGGTCCCCGGTTCGATTCTGGGCGGAAAAACAGGACATTTTTTATGATAATTAATTTAAAATGAGACTTGCGATGAGCAAAATCCAACATCACAACCAGCCCTAAAATACAAAACATGTAAACATTATTTTTTTCCTCTATATTTTGTTATAGAATTATGATAAACGATTTATTTTAAAACTGTGATCAATAAGCATTTGATTGTTTGAAGAATCAATGACAATTCAACGACAGAGAAAAACAGTTTCAAGTTTAACATGAGTTACAAGGAAATGTCAATAAACAACACGACCAAGCTGTAAGTGTTAACCGCGGAAAACAATGTTCGATAACAGTCAAGGTTTTTTTGTTTCAAATTAACAACAACCCAACTACTAAATCACAATTATTTGAAACTTAAGTTTTCAGTTAATTCTGGTTATTGGCTCTAGAACAGAATCATTTGTAGCTGCCAACCCTTACGGTTAATTTGAATAAGTTAACTGAAGTAAAATGCGAAAAGTTTCGTTTTTCTGTGCCGTTCATTTATTATAACCGAAAGTGTAGTGGTTATCGCGCGCGCAAGGTCACCGGTTCGATCCCGGACGGAAACTGTAATTTCAATTATAATTAATTCAATACGAGACT
Organism: Callitettix versicolor; assembly: GCA_022606455.1. Taxonomy (NCBI): domain Eukaryota; kingdom Metazoa; phylum Arthropoda; class Insecta; order Hemiptera; family Cercopidae; genus Callitettix; species Callitettix versicolor. The sequence goes on from CM040188.1 coordinate 23,160,884, forward strand.
TGCGAAGCGCAAAATATATCAATATAAACATGTTCCTCGCATCACGCGTGCCGCACAATTCAAGCGTCACTGTCAGCCCTAAAACACGACAAATGTTAAAATAATAATACGTCAAAAAGTATTTCTTTAAAAGTAGTTACGTAATTTTATAATAGTGTTACTAATTATATTATTCTGTTAGGTATTCAAGGTTATGTATCTGTATTATTGCTTGATTCCAGTTAATCATATAATATTGCATAGGTGCTCTAGCGGTCTAATTTGCGCATTTTTGTGTTTCATTTGCTCCGTAGTTTTGAAAGCTCCGTAGTTCGATAGGAAATTAAAAGGGCTACTCTTTTTGGTGTACAATTTTTAAACGCATGCCACATTTTAATACGGGTCAATGTATGAAGTCGATTATTGTTCTCCAATTAGGCCTGTACCAGGTAAAGAAGCGTGTTAGGTTCGAATTTTATTGGTTCTAGAGATAGAAAATATTTTGTTAAAAAACAAAATGGCGGCTAGTGGAAAATTAAGCTTTTTCGTACTTATGTTTATGTGAAATGTTTATTAGTTTTGACCTATGAAACCATCCTACTTTGGAAGACGTGTGTGTTCTTTTTTGAAAACTTGTGTGTGTGTGTTTACGCGCATTTGTTATATATATATATATATATATATATATATATATATATATATATATATATATGTATGTATGTATGTATATAAAGGTATATATATAAAGGTTCGGCTACTGAGAATGAAGAGTGCTCTTGGTATAACGCGTGATATCTACAATAAGAGATGTATGTCGACGCACACAAATATCAGACACTACAACACAGTCATAAAACCGGAGGTATTATATGCAAGCGAGACGCTAGCACTCCATACAAAAGCTACCATGGAGGGTATTTTGAAGGAAGAAAGCAAAATCTTGAGGAATATCCTTGGCCCGAGATTAACAGAAGGTGGATACAGGTTGCACTCCCGGAAGACCACAGAGAAGATATCGAACCTGGCAGCAGATATCAGAAGAAGGAGGCTTCGGTTCTATGGACACATCAGTAGACTCCCAACAACGAGACTTGCCAACAGAATCCTTAAGTATATACAAGGTGTCAAATCAACAACGTCGTGGATCGCACAAGTCAGAATAGACCTACATGACGCAGGAATAGACTCAACAGATGTTGAAGATAGGCACGCATACAGGAGAAAGATGCTGGGTTGGAAGGTCCCAGAGAATGAAATCCCAAAGAGAGCAGGGGTAAAATGGACGGAGGAACGGAAGAGGATCCATGGGGACAGGATGAGGGAGGTGTGGAGGATTAGAAGGAGCAAGAGACATGAGTCGGAGTGCTTTGCGTGATCCAACAGGGTCTATGCGCAGATAATAATAATAATAATAATAATATATATATATATATATATATATATATAGTGTTTCTTTAATTCATGGGGTAGTTATGTAGGTCAAAATGAAGAAAATAAGTTGCTATGTACGTATGTCCGAAACGTTTCTACCAGCCGCCATTTTTGTTTTTGTTTTTTTTACTAAATGATTTATAACGAACGGCTTAACCGATTGAGTTGAAATTTTAACACGTTACTCATCAATGTAAAGAGCTAGTTTGAAAAAAAATCGTCTTGTTGGTCCAATAGTCCATTTCAAAATGGCTATCATTTAAATATTTTAAATGAAAATAACACCCTTTGTTTGACAGTTTTGACAGTTATACCGTTGTATAGAAGAATGAAACTAGCAAAAAAAAAATGCTTTTTTGATATTTTAGTTTTGAAATGTTTGAATGGCCGCCATTTTGAAAGAAGTTGATTATTTTTTCCCAAACTAAATCTTTACGAGTAACTAGTAATACAGTATCGTGTGATATTGCCCATAATTCTCTGGATAATTTCATCTGACAGTTAATCAGTTCTTGAGGTATAAATTATTCACATGCACCATGTTTTAGGGCTGGTTGTGAAGTAGGATTTTGCGGGACGCATTGATGGCTATATTGATATCTAACAGTATATTTTGCGCTTCGGAAATTACGAAAAACGTTTGACCGATTTAAGTATATGAAATATAAATCATTAATTTTTGTTAGTTATATTAAAAGACCAGATGTTTTATATTAATTCGCAACGATCAGCTGATTTCATTGAACACTGATAGGCTATAGTAAGTTTCAGGTTATATTGTTAAAAACTGGATATGTTAATTTTGTCATTTATATTAATTCGTAACGATCAGCTGATTTCATTGAACAACTGATAGGTTATAATAAGTTTCGGGTTATATTTTTAAAAAAAATTGTAATTAAAGATAGTAACAATTAATACAAGATTATGTAATAAAATACAATACATTTAATTATAATTTTTAAGAAAAAAAGGAAAAAATTGTTACTGAACCAAAAATAAAAATCGTGTTTTTGGAATAAATTGGTTCTACAACATAACCTAAAACGTATTACAACCTATCAGCTGTTCAATGAAATCAGCTGATCGTTACGAATTAATGTAAAACAACTCATCTTTTAACTACCAAATTTAAATTAATGGAATTATTTCATATAGTCAAATCGGTATATTTAATCTTAATTAAGGGAGAACAAAACATGATACATGATTTTTATTTTTTGTTCAATAACAGATTTTTTTTACTAAAAAACAGCCATCCCTTTTTCTTTACGTATCTTTACAGGAATTTTTGTCTTAATTTACACACATATAACCGCCCCCTGAATTATCTAGTACAGAAACACTCTGTATATAATGTTACAGGATTCTAACGTAAAACAATATTTTTCTTGCGTTATAATGTAAGGCCCTTCAGAAATTTACAAATTTCCAAGTGCTTAAAGTTTGAACTAGCTGCAGATGACTACTGTGCACCAATCTGCCTGCTCACAGCCGTAGTTCCTATATAATTACCGAGCTCTCGCGGTATTCCCGTATCGTGAGGTGTAAATATTTCCTCCGCCGTGGCTTCCCAGAATGTTGTCATCATTTAACTTAAATCACCGCTCAGATAGGATCTGTTTGGAATCCTATGTACATTGAAGCTTTGTAACTTAAATGTCGTTTTTTTAATGAAAACTTCTATTTTCGCGTCACGCTTGATTCCGTAACGCATACCTCACATAATGTATAATTCTTGTATATATGTAGACCACTTCTAAACAGCTGATTTCGCACAACAGCTGTTGCTTCAACATCGTTTCGATTGATGTTACGTTCATTGTCCTTGTTAACTTTAAAAATTTGTAGTCTCTTAATGTGTGTAGTTAAATTATTTGATTAATATGACCTATAACAATTTTTGAATTTATAATTACAGTCTACGAGTATTAATATACTTAAACTGTTAAACCCCTTCCTGCATGCATCTAAATTTTTTTAAAAATACATCGTAATAGTGAAAAAGTACACAGTCAGGAATGCCAAAAGTCACTTCTGTCGGCCAGTCCCGACTTATAACTTAATAATTATAAGTTAAATTATTAATAATTAAGATCAGATGTTAAATAAAAATAATAAATGTTACTTGAATTTTGTAACTTTTAAAAACACTCAAATGCTTTTCTCCATTGAATAATTGTTTGTTTTTAAAGCGAGCATAAAAGTTTTCACTTCTGTCGGAACTACCCCAAGTGCCACAGTTAATTTTTTTCAACTATAAAATAAATAACGGTGAATAATTTCCTAGGCCGGGTGGCCACCAGTGAATACAGAATCTATTCATTGGGTGGCCACTATATGCGGAGCGGAGCTGAGTTGAGCTGGGTGGCCACCAGTGAATACAGAATCTATTCATTGGGTGGCCACTATATGCGGAGCGGAGCTGAGTTGAGCTGGGTGGCCACCAGTGAATACAGAATCTATTCATTGGGTGGCCACTATATGCGGAGCTGAGTTGAGCTGGATGGCCATCAGTGAATACAGAATCTATTCATTGGGTGGCCACTATATGCGGAGCGGAGCTGAGTTGAGTTGGGTGGCCACCAGTGAATACAGAATCTATTCATTGGGTGGCCACTATATGCGGAGCGGAGCTGAGTTGAGCTGGGTGGCCACCAGTGAATACAGAATCTATTCACTGGTGGCCACTATATGCGGAGCGGAGCTGAGTTGAGTTGGGTGGCCACCAGTGAATACAGAATCTATTCATTGGGTGGCCACTATATGCGGAGCGGAGCTGAGTTGAGCTGGGTGGCCACCAGTGAATACAGAATCTATTCATTGGGTGGCCACTATATGCGGAGCGGAGCTGAGCTGAGCTGGGTGGCCACCAGTGAATACAGAATATATTCATTGGGTGGCCACTATATGCGGAGCGGAGCTGAGATGAGCTGGGTGGCCACCAGTGAATACAGAATATATTCATTGGGTGGCCACTATATGCGGAGCGGAGCTGAGCTGAGCTGGGTGGCCACCAGTGAATACAGAATCTATTCATTGGGTGGCCACTATATGCGGAGCGGAGCTGAGTTGAGCTGGGTGGCCACCAGTGAATACAGAATCCATTCATTGGGTGGCCACTATATGCGGAGCGGAGCTGAGTTGAGCTGGGTGGCCACCAGTGAATACAGAATCTATTCATTGGGTGGCCACTATATGCGGAGCGGAGCTGAGATGAGCTGGGTGGCCACCAGTGAATACAGAATATATTCATTGGGTGGCCACTATATGCGGAGCGGAGCTGAGATGAGCTGGGTGGCCACCAGTGAATACAGAATCTATTCATTGGGTGGCCACTATATGCGGAGCGGAGCTGAGCTGAGCTGGGTGGCCACCAGTGAATACAGAATATATTCATTGGGTGGCCACTATATGCGGAGCGGAGCTGAGATGAGCTGGGTGGCCACCAGTGAATACAGAATATATTCATTGGGTGGCCACTATATGTGGAGCGGAGCTGAGCTGAGCTGGGTGGCCACCAGTGAATACAGAATCTATTCATTGGGTGGCCACTATATGCGGAGCGGAGCTGAGATGAGTTGGGTGGCCACCAGTGAATACAGAATCTATTCATTGGGTGGCCACTATATGCGGAGCGGAGCTGAGATGAGCTGGGTGGCCACCAGTGAATACAGAATATATTCATTGGGTGGCCACTATATGCGGAGCGGAGCTGAGCTGAGCTGAGCAGAATAAAGAAGAACAACCGGAAGCAGTGTTCAGTCGGCTTAGAGGACGCGTTTGTATGTTTTAAATCTTAGTGTTTTGGCCTACAGTAACAAATTATAGGAAACTACTGTTTAAAATCCGTAACCTAGGTAACGACAAATAATAAGTCTGGAAATGTGATTAGTTTAGCAAGGGAAGCGGTGTCAGCTTCAAAACCGAAGCTACGTGGAGCATATTCAATGGTGGAGCGGAGCTGTGACGCCGCTTGACTGTGCTTCGCGTAGTTACGCTTTCAGTGGCCGAATTTGCATTAAAAACAATAGGTTAGCTTTTGAATGCAGAGTCCGTTCCGCATTTGGTGGTCTCCTAGACGCATTGGTGGTCTTGATGACGTATTGAAAGCCAATTTCGAAAAGTAACAAAACTTAACAGCGTTTCATAAATTTAGGAATACTTTGTGAACATTTTTCAAAATGGCGGAATTTAAAAACGTTACTGCAATTTTTATCTGTTACACGAGCTTTTGAAAACTAGATGCGCTAACGTAATCGGCATTAAAATCTCCGTAAATTAAAATTTTATATTCACGCGCATTTTGCAGGCTGTTACGATATAAAAAAAAGATTTTCGAAAAAGTGTTAGCTAATTTAATGTCGGCCAGGGTTCATTTTCTTATTTCAATTGTAAATTGCATTTTAACCACCCTGAACGTTAAATTATCTTACATCTTTTTCACCATTTTAATAATCGTAAGAACCAGTGAAATGCGTGTTTTATGGAATATAAAATTTTAATTTACGGAGATTTTAATGCCGATTACGATGGCGCATCTTGTTTTCAAAAAACGTTTAAGAGATATAAAAATTGTAGTAATGTTTTTGAATGGGTTGACCGCCATTTTGGTGGGTAGCGAAATTTTTAATACTGTATATTAAACTTTAAAGTTTTTTTCAAAACGTGTTCTATTTCTATAGACGGGTGCGTACTTTGTGCCCTTTTCTAGGTGTTATTACGATGGAAATTGGCTAATAAATTTATAAATTACCAATTCACATAAAAATTAAAAATTTCACGTAAAAAATTGCCATTGAAATTGACAAAAATTGCGCGCGCACACACACACACACACACACACACACACACACACACACACACACACACACACACACACACACACACAGAGAGAGAGAGAGAGAGAGAGAGAGAGAGAGAGAGAGAGAGAGAGAGAGAGAGAGAGAGAGGGGCAAATATTGATGTGGAACCACTTTTTGATCCTAAATAGTCAATTATGGGCACTTCTGCCTTATCTGATAATTTCATAATGTGCATTTTTCGTATTTCGTACAACATTCGAATTGAATCGACGGACAGTTTGGGGTTCATTTTCGTACTTTCATTGTCAAATACGAACATTTCCCGAAGGCCTACCGAATGGCTCTCCATCTCTGATAGCTTCTTACACAGAAGATAAAATAGCCTGCAGTGGAAAGTCTGGAAACTGCGCAAATAATTAGAGAACAGAAGCGGCACCTGCGATCATAGTCAGGGCGCAGCTGTCCCCTGGGGTAACACAGGACACGTGTGTCAAAGGACCAGGTGTGTAGAGCCACGCGCCATCAGCCGGTAGTCGTGTGCGGCTGTAAGGTCGAGAATTGTGCGCTGAGTAAAGGTAGGTTCGACCTTACGTGCTTGGCCAGCTGCTACCTGCTCGCGGCGCGGCGCGGCGTCAGGTACAAGGAAGAATGGGAACGTAAGATCCTTAGCTCCGAGATGCGACTTACTGCGCAGCTACAGTATTGTCAGTTACGTAAAAGTTCCTTGTCAGAAACATTGGATACCTTAATTTTACTTCTAGTTGTAGGACCGTGAAAATTATCCTATAGATCATTGGTTTTGAGATGAAAGGTAACAGACCTACTGTATTTGTCTTGAGGCCTCTAAACGTAGTTTGTTAGAGGCTTTGTTCTTTGAACAGAGCGAGGCAATTTTTGTTCTGTTAAAATTGTGTGTGCTGTATGAGGTCGTAACGAACGTGCTATTTGCAATATCATGTAGTTAAACGGATTTTAAAGTTTTTTTCTATAAAACGGTGTATCCAATATATACACCGTTCTATAGAACGTGTGTGTGTGTGTGTGTGTGTGTGTGTGTGTGTGTGTGTGTGTCAGTCATGTGATACCTATATTTTTCTGTAACTTACACTATAGTCTGGCCCAATAAAGAAAACGCACGAGTTTAGGACGTTATAACTTCCCAATCGGTTATCGGTACAGACATTTCAGATACACCAAATTAAAGCGTGTCCTTTTGTTGATAAATCTGTTTTAATTCCGTTAATTTATTTCCAAACGTCGATTTTATATTTCTGTAAATTTACCGAAAAACACGATTTTCACGCAGTTTTTCTACTGCTAGCTACTTTGAAGGTTCGTAACTTTGTCAGTTTTTACTGCACAACAATGCTGTTCAAGTACGTCATGTGGGAGGCATTTGTTAATGTTTCTGCCGAATTTTACCAGCTTTTGACAAAAATTGAAATTATGGCGTATTTTTTTTTTTACTGCTCATTTTATTACAAGCAACTTTACTGAAATAATTCTTTCAGTGTGTGTGGGGGGGGAGCGCGCGCGTGTGTTTTAGTGAAAATTTTATATTGAGTATGGTCAGTGGCAATTCATTTGGGATCAGTTTTTTTTG